>CDEZ01021648.1:0-40421 GCA_000826365.1 Acanthamoeba royreba | reverse complement strand
AGCTCCTTCTTGGCCTCTTCGCTCATCATCTCGTCGAGCGAGTAGGGATAGATCGTGCCGCCCATCTCGTCCCAGATCGTGAAGAAGGGCTGCGAGAAGTTGTAGCGAATGCCGCGGCCCCAGTGATGAATGTCGTGGTAGGTCGCTGTGGCGAAGCACCAGTGCCACGGGTCCCACGGGAACACGTAGCCACAGTGATCATGCACGGTCTTCATCGTGGCGAAGCTCGTGAACAGGGCCGCCGTCCACGGGTGCATGTCCAAGATGATGGCCGGCAGGCCGCCGCTGATGGTGTCCAAGAGGATGCCCTCCACGGGATGGTTGTAGAGCGCCGCGTACGCGTAGGGCGCGGTGATCTCATGGTGGACCGAGTGGAAGTGGCGGTAGAGGAACTTGTTGCGGTGGAAGAGGCGATGCATCCAGTACTGGTAGGCATCCATGATGAAGGCCGCGAGCATCAGCTTGATGAGTAACGTGCCCAGGTCCTCCATCTCCTTGCTCAGATCGCGCGGGACTGCCCAGACGAGCCCGATGGCCATCGAGATCTGCATCACATGCTGAAGCGCTACGCGCGAGATGACGTGGCCCATGCTGCACACCTTGTTGCCCGGCCGCTGCGGAGGATTAATCTTGTAGCGGCGAATGCATTGGAGGTCGAGGGTCTCCATCACGAAGAGAAGGGTGGCGTAGGTCCAGTAGGCCACCACCGACCCGAGCAGGAAGCCCAGGTCGGCCGACTCGACGCGCACGCCGTACAAGTCGAACGAGACCTGCGGGAGGTACCGGTCCATCAGGTTCGGCCCCGGCCGCTTGGCCATGGCCACGAGTTCCGACCAGAGCCCATCCACCTCGCCGCCTAGAAGGCCGCCAAAGGCCCCATCCACTGTGGCGTTCGATCCCATCAAGCTGTGGTGTATTTGTATAGATATTGAAATCGAAAGATGCCGGTCGGGAGATGAGAATCTCTCACAAAAACCTCTTCTCAACAATAAAAAAAAGGCTCGACAGAAGCTAGAGGGCTTCGTTTCTGTCAGCGCTGTGAGCACGGGGAAGAGGCGGGTATGAAATGCAGCCGAGATGAACACCACCCAGAGTACCCGGGGCTGACAGGCACGACAGCGGTTGTGGTCTGCGAGCCCTATTACGGACTCCCGGAGACATCTAAATTTCCCGGTATTTCGCCATGCATCTCCCGTGAATCTCCGAGAACCGTGCATTGAAACGTGTTTCGGAAACAACAAAGAACTTTTTGTAAATTATTTCTGTCCTGCAATCGCCATACGACCCCTCAGGATGCTATCGTCCCTTAAAAATATGTACGTATTGAAAACTTGCCTCTTTTATTTCATTCTCCAAAGTCAACGCAGGGTTTTAATTATTTTTTAATTTTTTAAACAATGAAAAATACCACAACAGAACGACAGGGCTGCGGTTACCCGATGCCACGAATGCGATGGTGAAGGTCACCACTGAGTCCCTGGCGCAGTCCATCCAACTGCTACCGACCACCCTCACCGGTGGTTCCAGTGAGTCCTACCACGAAAATGGCATTAACTTCGCCGCCGGTTCCGAACTCCACCACAGGTGCCACACTGCACGAATTATTTATTTTTATAATGATAATGATTTTTATCTTTTATCTTTTATTATTTTTGGTGTCATTTAATGAGTTGCCCTAACATTACATCGGACAGGTATGAAGGGCTGCTCGCGCTCATGCACGAGAATCAGGTGGCTCTCGCTGCACATGCTGAGGTACTGATCGGTGGTGTGATCCTTGGTGGGTCAATGTCGATCAAGAGCGATGGTACTGACTATCAAGGGGACTGACACTAGGCCACCGATCAACGGGTGAGACCGCTGTTGGAACGATGTAACGCGCAGTATCGGGCGATCAACGCACTCTACAAGGAGCTGTGGACGCTACCCAAGGTGCTGGAGGGACTTACCAACTTCCAGCAGACGCTGCGCACCGTGTGTGAAGACATAGATGACCTAGAAAGCTTACTGGCTGAGCGCACAGCTGAGGTCGAGGCTCTGGAGCTAGAATGGTGGAAAGTCGTGCAGCAGAAGAAGCTTGAGGAGTACCGACTGATGAAAAGGTGGGCGTAGCTTCCTCTCGCGGTGGCGCTTTCACTCACCATAATCGTCTTTGGCAGAGCTGAGTTGCAGCGATTGGAGAAGGAGATGCAGGCCAAAAAGAAACAACTCGAAAAGGAACTTATCAAAAGCGAGGAGCGAGCGAAGAAGAAGATAGAGGAAGAGGAGGAGAAGTACCGACAAGCATGCGAAGCGGCCTTCCGACACTCGATGGAGGAGTTCAAGAAGTATGGCCCACAGAAGATACCCCGTACGTTTTCCACGCCGTATGATCTCTTAACAGCACTTACCAATCTTGTTGCACAGGCGCCCAAGTGAAGGAAACGCTTGAGCAGATTTCTCTCGGTGCTATAAACGACAACGAGCTTGAGCAATTCTTGGGGTCGGATGACGACGAGGAAGGCGTGGAGGACCTCATAGCAGATGATCAGTGGGGACGAAAAGAGGAGTCAGATAGCGATGAGGCAGAAGGCGCAGAAGAGCTGGCGAAGCAGACAAAGCAGGAAAAGAGCAAGACGGACAAGACGGAAGATCAACATGAAGAAGAGAATCCAGAAGAACAGCCCCACGAGGAGGACCAGCCGCAGGTACAAGCGTCGTCAGAAGCAGCCTCTGTGGGCGAGCAAAGTGGTGATGAATAGACTCTCGCATTGGACAGTTCCGAATAAGATGGTGGCCTTGGCTGACCTTCTCCTTTTCTTGATGAGGATAGTGTGGAAATTCAGTTCCTCGTAGTTATCTAACTTGGCAGCAGCAGCACCACAACCAAAGGACAACCACCATGGCAAGACGTGGCGTGTGGGGTGCCTACATGCACGCTCTCGAACGGCAGCCTCTCTTGACCAAGGCGGCATCGGCCTCCCTCCTCATGGGGCTTGGTGACGTCCTGGCCCAGACCATCGAGCACCGCAGCGCCCTGCGCAGCAGTAGCAGCTCCGGCAGCCCTCCATCGGCCGATGCCCCGTCCACCACGAGCACGGCCGCCACTTCCACCATCAGGGCTGATGGCGTGGGCGGGATCGACCTGCGCCGGACAGGCCGCCTGATGGCCTACGGCTTCTTAGCCTCTGGTGCCACTGATTTTTCATTTTAATTTATTTCTTACAACGTAGCATTTATGTGATAGAAATATTTTTCATTTATCCTTATCTATGTTTTATTTATTTTATTTTATTTTATTTTGTTGTATTTTGCGGGTGCAGCACGAAATACTTGGAAAATGCTGACGTGTGTGGGCAGGGCCGATGATGCACGGATGGTACAAGGTGCTGGATACGGCCCTTCCAACCGCCACGCTGAAGACGGCCATGATGAAGCTGGTGCTGGACCAGACCATTGCGGCACCTACACTCATCGCCTCCTTCTTCGTATTCGTGGGGGTGCGCGACATTCTGTCTTGCCTGATGGCCACGGCGTCAATGCTGGCTTGCTGCTCATCGTTGTGACACAGGCGATGGAAGGTAGAAGCGTAGACGAACTGAAAGAGAAGCTGCGACGAGACTACTGGGCTACAATGAAGATCAATTGGAGCGTGTGGCCTGTGATCAACTTCGTTAACTTCCGCTTCATCCCGCCTGCACAAAGGTAGGGCGAATGCATGTTATCGTCTGATGATTGGCTTAGCATCGCTCCTCGCACTCCACTCAGGGTCCTCTACGTTAGTTGCGTCAGTGTGCTCTGGAATGCCTACCTTTCTTGGGTGGAACACAAATGAACATCCCAAGATCGTGTATCAGGATCCTACAGTGCCCAAACTACTCTAAACCAAACAATCATTTCTTCCCTTTGGAGGGGCACATATCACGCAATCGCTTCAGTTCGTTGCGTATCTGCAGATCTGAACTGAGGGCTGTCACTTGCAGGAAGCCCTCATACTGTGTAGGAAGCGAAAATGCACCCGAGAATTCTCTGATCACCTCCTCTGCCTACACCATCCATTGTTATTCAGCCGAGGGTGTCGGGGCAAGAGGGAATGAATATGCACCTTGGCTGCAGAAAGTGTAGGATGCCCTCGCCGAAGGCCTGCTCGTCGGATGCACTCTTCCTGGGGTACATCAAAGTAGATTGCTTCGATGTGCGTCACGCCCGCTCGCTTCGCTTCGGTCACCCACATCTGCAAACAGGAAGGAACATCCCTCCGATCAGAAACGCGGTACACGGACTGACCTACAATGATCATTACGGCAGTGTACAAAGCCACTCTTCCATGAATGGAGAGCGTTGGTGGACGCACCTTGCGATCACCTGCGGAGAAATTGCAGCGGTCGATGATAACATTCTTCTTACGCTTGATGGCCTGTTACAACATCGTCCGCCCCGATCGACACGCCAACAACACAAACCAGTTCAGTACGCTGCGTCCATTCGTGACCAAAGACATCGGACACCATGCACACGTCACGAACACACCTTTTCCATCTGCTTCTTGCATTCCTCGGCCGAGCCCAGGTCATCCTGGGATACGCGCACCCATCCCTCCCCGGTTGATCGCTCCAGCTCCGTCGCAAAGGTTGACTTACTACATAGACATATACATATACATTTTCATATCATACATACTCAATAAAGTTAATATGTCGGTACCGATGGCTATTTGTGAAATGTACCCGGAGCCGGGCAGGCCGGCGAGAACGACCACCGATGGCTTGGGAGCGCTGTTGCCAGAGGCAGCTGCAGGTTTGGTCTTCTTGTTGTTCTTTGACATGCGTGTGTGGTTGGGTGAGGTGGCACCTTCAGCCTCGGTTTTGTTTGGTTCGTGGTGCCCGGGTTAGGTGAACGGTTCAGTTTAGAAATGAAAACAAAAGATGAGAAATTCTCATCATATTTGGCGAAATCCAAAAGCAATTGCTAAACGTTTGGCCAAAAATGACCAACCAATCAAACAAGAGCACCATTCGGCTGTTTTCCTGAATTATCGGCGATTGCGGACAATAATTGATTAGAGGAAAAACTGTTATCTTTAAATCGAGCGTGACTTGTTCCTTCTTCACCACCCCACGGTCAAGCATAACTACTACCACTACTCTTCCTTGACAACTACCACGACCATCATGGCCAGCACGACCGTGACCAAGCCCACCCTGACCTACTTCAACCTGTTTGGCCGTGCGGAGGTACCTCGTCTGATTCTTGAGGACAGCGGGGTGGACTACGACTGGGTGCCCGTTACCAACTGGCCCGAGCAAAAGGCCCAGCTCACTGCCGCCGGTACCGTGACCTCCACCTTCTCTCCCTCTATCGCCCCTCTTTGCTCATGACTGACTGGTGCACCACCTGTCATTGCGTTGGGGCATGGACTGCAGGCAAGCTGGCGTTCGGGCAGGTGCCACTGTACGAGGAGCCCGGCCTGGTGCTGGTTCAGAGCAGCGCAATCACTCGGTTCCTGGCCAAGAAGCACGGCTACAATGGAACCAACGACAAGGAGGAGGCCCTCATCGACCAGGCCTACGAGGGCATCGGTGACGCCTTCACAGAGATCGTAAAGGTGTTGTTCTTCACGCCGGCCGAGCAAAAGGCTGAGGCCAAGGAGAAACTGCTCAAGGAGGGCCTGCCCAAGCACTTTGGCTTCTTCACGGCGCTGCTTGAGAAGAATGGCAACAATGGCTACCTGGTGGGCTCCAAGTTGAGCTACGCCGACCTGGGCCTGTGGGCGGTGGTGCACGTCGCTTCCACTCGATTGGAGGTCAGCCGTGATCAACTGCTGGAGCCCTTCCCCGTCCTCAAGAGGCACTACGAGGCGGTGGCGGAGAGAGAGCGCATCAAGGCCTACCTCGCCCGTGATGTCTACAAGCAGCAATAAGTATCAGGAATGTAAGGAATTCTGATATCTTTAACATTCCCCAACACCAAATCTCTCGTTCGCGCTTCTCCTCGATTGGGCGAAAACTCCTTGCACTGATCAGGAGTGCTCATCCATGACGCACAGGTACAGTCTCGGCAACACCTGGGCGGGGCATTCAACAGCATCCCCTACTTGCCACCGATCCAGAACCTTGGCGAACCCGCACCGGTGGTTTTCCTCTCAACCGTTTCTCCGTAGGCAGAGAAGCGAGTTCAGTTTGAAAAAAAGTCGGAGACCGGACTTTGGGAAACTTTCATTTCGTCAATAAAAACATGGAAGACAAGAAGGTGGCCTCGCCGCGCACCGTCTACGCTCAGGCCACGCCGGAAGAAGAGGAGGTGACGTGTTGCCGTCTTTCTTTTTTATTTTATTTCATTTTGGTATCCTCACCACTGGGTTCGTGGATGGTGATGATGATGGTGATGGGGTGACAATGGTGACCTGGCGCAGGCAGTAGTGGCGCTGCGGGAGGCGTTTCCAGACAGTGAGCTCGTGAAGGGCATGAGCAAAGTAGAACTGTTACGCTACGTGCGCGCACGCTCCTCTTTACAAGAGTCCACAGCCATCCTCAAGACCACCATTGTACGCGCGCATTGCCTTCTCCGAGAGGGCATCCGGCGCATAAGCTTATTATGTGGCCTCATGCAACCAGAGAGGATGTTGATGATGCTGATGATGCTGATGAGATGGTGTGGGTAATTCCTCCCTAATAGGCGTTCAGAGCCGAGAATGAGCCCGAAAAGTTCCGCTTCCGCAAGACCTCTTTCGAGCTGCCCCTTAAGTCTGGTGAGCAGCGTCTGTCAACGTTGCACGAGTGATACAGGTTTCTTCTGACGCACCTCTGAACTTTGCGACAGGCCTGGCGTTCTGGCACAAGCACGACAAACTTGGGCGGCCATGCATCGTGCTCTTTCCGCGATGCCATGTGCCGAAAGAGACAACCGTCGATGTAACGTACCAAGCTTGCGTGTACTTCTTAGAGAGCGCACGGCGAAGGTACCTTGATTTGTGCAACTCACTACAGTCTATCTCCTTACCGTCGCATATTCGGCAGGCTGGCAAGGAGAGAAGATGGACCCGCACAGTGGGTATTGATCTATGATATGAAAGACTACTCATTCACCAAGAATTTTGATGTGGAAGCCATCAAGAAGGTATGTGCTACATTCACGCTGGAGTTTGTGGTCGCACTTCACATAGGCTCATATTATACGAGTGCAGCTTGCGAAGCTGCAAGATGTATATCCAGAGCTGCTCGGCGCCGCGTATCTTATCAACACACCGTGGTTAGTAAGCACACTTTTGAAGCTCCTTAATGCTGTCATGACGAAGCAGACCATGGCTAAGGTAACGGCCTTGCACTCTACTATCTACCCATTCAGAGTTAGCGTGATGACCACTTCTGCAGGTCAGACTCGTAAGCGGTGACCCTAAGGAAGAGCTGCTGAAGCACTTCGACGAGGATTGCCTGCTGCGGGAGCACGGCGGCACATCGGATTATAAATTCGAGTATGATCCCGATAACACGGATGATGAAGAAGAAGCGCACGAAGAGACCAAAGAGAAAATTGAGGAGAAAACGAGCGACGAAACTGATACGACAAACTAACCCAGCTTCACTAGCTGGAGCCATGCTGACCTCTTGTGAGGAATATTGATGTTACTTACCAGCCGAACAATCACTTTTTCCACACGGATGCGCCACTCAATAATCATGAGGAGAGGAATAGACGCATCGTTATTTATCTGATACTTCTACTTTGTCTCTGCTTACTAGCTTTATTCGATCACGAGCGTGCGATCTTCATAACCCAGTGCGGCCTTGTGCTTCTCAAAGAGAGCAACCAGGGAGTCCACATAGTGCTGATGTAGGGCGTCTATCGCTTCTTGAGTAGGATTCTCCGTCTGATTCGTAGAAGAGAGGGTTGGTAGGTGCTCAGAGGCAAGCATTGCAAAGAGGTACCTTCTCCACTGGAATTGGTGCTCCCACTACAGCCGTGAGCGGTACAGCGTAAGGGGCTGCCAAGAATCTGCACAGGAGGATAACATCAGGAATCCTCCATCAGATGGATCCATCAAGAGTGTACATCATCAGCGTACCGTCCTCGGCCAAGAACAACTGCCACTCTAAACTTCTTCGCTATCCAAAGCCTCCACTTGATGCCCCACGAGTATGTCTACGTCCATAGCAATGTTGGTTTCGAAATAGTCACTTAAAGCAGATAGGAACCTTGTATAAGGAAGTCTCGCCAAATACGGAGATAGGCACAAGCTGAGCGCCCTCTTCCATCGCAAGACGAACGAAGCCCTTACGTGACTTGATGTAGATCTTCTCTTTGCCGTATTCACTTCGTATCTGTTCTGCCTCACCTGTCCGATTCCTCCTTGTTACCAAGAGCACAGAGCGCAGATCAGAGTTAGGGCGCACGCACCGCCAGGATAGACCAATACCGATAGACGATTGCGGAGCACCCCAACTGCTACTTTCTTAGAGGCATCCACGCATGAAGTCCACAGCCATATATCCCTTATCAACGGGATCTGCAGAAAGACGTGAAAGAAGAATGTCAGCTTGCACAGCACGTGAGCTGGTGCATAGTCCTATCCTACTATGTGTTATGGAAGAGGACCTTGAATGCCGACGAAGCGACAAGATCACGCGTCTCGATACCAGGGAACTGTTTGTTCCATCTGCTTGCGCCATAGTGATGAGAGATAGAGTCGGTCTGCTCAGTATATCAAAGTCACGCGTGCCTTTCCGACTTGTTGAAGCAGAAGATTGCTCGATTGAGAGCCAACGTTCCGTGCGGATGGACCCCAAACACGTACCTGCGCCGACATGGGATCACAAGCGATCATCCGTGTGATGGATCGCGTTCATCCTCACACCACCATCATCATTGTCTTGCAAAGGTGTACGTACACGTGGTTGGGATCGAGATCAGTCGTCTTGAGGATGCGGCAGGGAAAGTAGTCGAACAGGTACCCGAACAGCGCGTGATCGTGGAACCATCGCCATGGCCGCCCTGCATTCCCAAATTTTAAAAAAGAAATCCTAACATTTTAAAAATAAATAAATAATAATAAATAATAAATAATAAATAATAAATAACAAATAACAATGAAAAAATGGGAAGAGTACCGAGGCGGTTTTCGGCGCCGTCGAAGGAGAGGTAGAAGTAGGCGGTGAGGAGGGCGAGTGCGAGCCACCACCACCCGGCGAAGAGCAGCCACACGGGCAGCCCCACCAGCGTGAGGGGCCCCACCACGTAGCACATGTTGAAGAGCACCATGCTCACCACCTCCTGCCCCACTCCCCTCCTCCTCCTCTCCCGTGTCCTGTTATTGTTGCCCGCTGTTCCACCACCTTCATCATCATCACCACCACCCATGCTGCTGCTCGTCTGGCTGGGGGTGTTGTGCTGCTACGGCCGTCCCCCGCTATCTACCTCTCTCCTTCAGGCGGCCGCCTGATCGAGCCAACCAGCAATAATAAGAATAACAACCGTGCCCAGTTGTACAATTCGTTTGTAAACAGAGATAACACAACGCTTAAGACATCACACAACTCCTATCCCAGGGAAGGATCCAAACCAAAGAGAAATGGACATGGAGTACGGAGGTACCACCCATCCCCGATCTTCTTCGCCGAGAATCCTCTCGTGGGGATGATGAATCCATCCAAGTCCTCCGCCGCAGGCACTTGTCGACAGAATTCGAACTCCGTCGGAGTTATGAAGGAAGTCCGTTACAACCTCTTCAAAGATTATTTGTTTTTTCTTGTTCTACGTTTCTTGGCCTGGTGCGCCCTCCCTGTTTTTTATATTTGAATATTATCAGGATTATGTCACGGGATTACCAAAAGATTCATAAATTGCATTCATTTATTATTGATTTACAAAAATGATAATGATTATTTTTGTACTGACCTTCTGCACACAACACAAATATATTTGATACCACACACACAAATAATAGATATGCTACGTTGGCGAGCGATGTCAATGCGGGTAAAGGCGGTGGTGGCGGTGGTGGGATTGCTGGTGGCGCTGAGCTGTCCGCTGTTGGCGGCTGCTCAAGTCACCATCAAGGCTGCAGGCGCGACCATGCCGGAGAAGATCATCGCCACGGGTAAGAGGCAGCCCTTCTTCCCCAGAGTGCTCATATGTGTGTGGCCCGGCACGAGTCTACTAACATTGAAAGCATGATTGATTGATCACCAGGCTTGCCCAACCAGACATCGTGGATTACCACCTTCCAGACACTCACCCAGAACCGAGTAACGATCAACTACAACTCCACCGGTGACCCGATCCTCTTGTCCTTTGCATGGTTGTTTTCTGACTCGTGTGTCCCGATTGCGCTAGGATCATACACCGGTGATCGGTTGCTCATTTCGAATGAAGTAGATTTTGCCATCTCCGATTCCCCGCTGAGTGATGCAGAGGCACATTCCATCATAGTAGATTGATCTGATCTAACGTTCTCTAACGTTTTATGTGCGTGCTGGTCAGATGGCGGAGCTTTCAACGCGCCTTCTTCATGTCCCTGTAACTCTCGGTGCGCTGGAGTTTGTATACAACATTCCTGCTGACAAGATATCGTACGTACAGTTTCATGCGCTATTGTCATGTGAATCTCACGCGCGTTTGTAATCGACTGCATTCACTAGTGGTCCACTTAACCTTACGACGGACGTCGCGGCGCTCGTTTTCTCCCGCCGCATAACTCAGTGGAGCGACCCGGCCATCCGTCAGCAGAATCCGCTCCTCACTTATGACGCGCCCATAACGGTATGGATTGCATCTTTCATGAAGCTCGATACATTCCTTCTAACTTCAACTAGCCGGTGGTGAGGAGCGATGGCTCTGGTTCGACATACATTGTGTCACAATATCTAGACACGGGTTCTTCCTCCTGGCAGTATGGTGCGTAGATAAAATTCTGATATCTGTGATGTGCACTCGGCGGTCAAACTGATGAGGACACCTCTGAGATAGGCGTATCTCGTCTTATCAACTGGCCGACTGGAGTTACCTATGCTGTACACAGCTCCGGTGTTATATCTGCCGTCTCATCCACAGTGGGATCTATCGGTTATGCCGGTTGGGGCGCAGCAGCCGAGCACAAGTACTTCTTGCTTCGTTTTGGTTCCTAAGTTGCACTTGATTAATAAGGCTCTTGCTGTTTCATACCAGCCTGGGCGCAGCGTACCTTAAAAATATCGCTGGCTACTGGACTAAGCCTACTCAGGAGTCCATCCTTGCGGCGTGCCTCGACCTTTCTCCCGATTTTGGTGGCACCGGTATGGGATTACAAAGAGATAAGAGACAGACCACGTACTGTGTCTAACTTTGGAGAGCAGGTCTTCCGAGCCCCGACGAAAGCTGGGCCTCTGTTTCGATTGTGAACGGAAATGGTACCCCTCCTACTGATCCCTGCCCTCGTATGGGACTACTTAACTTGACATCACCAATGACAGGCCATTCTACCTACCCCCTGGCCACGTTCTCATACGCCATCATCCGCCAAGACATGACCACAATGGGCGACAAAGGCAGTGCTGTCGCTAACTTTTTGAAATTCGTTAACATGGTATGCTCAAGAGCACACATAGCGCGTCTCTGCTCACAAGCCAATGTTGACTGCTTGGAACGTTCAGGAATCAACACAAGCTGTTGCGAGGACCTTCCACTTTGTGCCGCTTCCCCTCTTCGTACGCCAGCAGAATGAGCGAACCCTGCAAACTGTCGTGCTTGCTGCTGGACGCAGTCCCCTCGATTACTACAAGTTCGCCCTGCTGCTCTTCCCTCGTTCATCTGCAGCGACACTCACGACTCAATCTATGTTGGTGTTGCAGTCCTTATGTCTTGCGGGGCGGCGACCGCACAGCGGGAATCCTAAGCTTGATTCTCACGCTTCTGATCCTGGCGGGTTTGCTCGGCCTCGTCATCAAGGAGATACACTACAACTTCAAGCAGGACCCGCAGCGTGGTGTCTACTAGTACGCTGCGCCAGTCAGCTCCACTTCAAAACCTCCGTTTTTGCTTTTGACCGGACATCTCCCAGCAGCACACGCGTTACTACGATTAGCTGACCAACTCCGCAACAATAAACCACCACCCACATCATATCTCTATCACACCTTCAAACTCGAGGGAGGCGGCCATATATGGCTGAAGTGGAGGAGGAAGAAGCTGTGGGGCTGCTGAAGGCCCAGCCTCAGCAGCTTTACCAGACAGCGGCAGGTGTGCTATGGCTGATATCGACAGGATGATTTTCATAAACAAATAATTATGGATATTTATATGTGACGTTCCGTGCAGGTGGGGCGGGGGAGGAAGGGAGGGAGGCCAACAACCAAGAATCCGTCGAGGCGGTGGGTGGCATGCTCAGGCGACTCTATTTCAGCTCCCTGCTCTCGGCCTGGGGCAATCGTATGTGGGAGTTCGCGGTATGCCCGCCCGCAATCGTCAGCCGCTCGACGGACACCTCCCTTTGCGAAAACCACTCACTCATACACATGCTGACGCGTGGATCTGTGGTGTACACAGGTGCCGATCTTGCTGACTTCCATCTTCACGGATAGTTTGCTGCCAGCTTCTGCATTTCCGTTCGTCACCCAGCTGGCCTGCGTGCTGCTTGGTGACTGGACCCTCCCGACTCTCATTCTCATCTGAGTATCGAACTGACACTCCAAAACAGGGACGGTGTTGGGCAAGATGGTGGACGACACTGATCGAAAACAGATTATCGCGTACTCACTCATCATTCAGAACGCCTGCGTAGCGATCTGCGCTGTCATCCTTTGGGCGATAATGCCGTTCAGTGCGCCGCACCCTCCCTTGAACAATTTCATGTTCGATCTGCTTTTCCTTGCCCTTGTCATCGTACGAATCCTCCCCAGCATGCATGCTTCTCATTTGTATCACCTCATGTTCCACACGCAGGTTGGATCCTTTGCTGCACTGGCCTCCATGATCGAGGAAATAGCTGTGGGCAGGGATTGGGTCGTGGTCATCACACAGGGCCATGATGAACAACTCACTCGTACGTACTTACAATACGCCACCACTTGTCCCTTGTGTGCCAACTGTATGTGCAGAGGCCAACGCCATGATCACACGAATAAGCTTGTTCTGCAAGGTGGCAGCACCGGTTATGTTCTCGATCATCCTGGCCGTCAGTTCCACGAGTAGGTTTAGCAGTCAGTCATGTGATCTTGCCTACCGTTCTAACGTGCATTCTTTTCGGCAGCCGTTTGCCTCGTCTTCGTTGGGCTATGGAACGTCATTTCAATCGTACCAGAACTATGGGCGCTTTTGCAGATCTATCAGGCCGTGCCTGCCCTGCAAAAGAAGGTCGTCGTTAAATCATCTGGTGGTAATGCGTTCTCTTCTCTCTGGCGTGGTTGGACCACCTATGCCAGCTCCGAACGCATCTTCCTCGCCAGTTTCGCCTACACCCTTCTCTACTGGACCGCACTCAGGTATTCCTCCCTCTGCGTCGCGAGAAGGTGGCCTACTTACCATTCTCTGTGTCCTGCAGCCCGGGTGCTCTTATGTCGGCATACCTGCTAACGCACGGCATCAACCAAGTGTACATTGCATTGTACACAGGCGCATCTTCCATCATGGGGATCGTTTCCACCTTCTTCACAAAGCCTTTCTTTAAAAGGCTGGGTATCGAGCGGACGGGTATCTTCATGTCCCTCACTTCTGGCCTTGCCATCTAATCAAACATGGATCTGTTGGGCAGGGCTTTATGCCATCTGGTGGCAGGATGCGTGTCTGGTGTTCTGCGTCATCTGCTTCTTTATCCCCAACGCCATACACATCGGTCAGCTTGCTGCTGATGGCTTACTCAATCGTGAGACATTCCTGGCTAGCTTTCTGTCTGAGTATTCGACCCCACGCAACTGGTCGATTTGGGCGTTCCTGTTCTTCCTCATCATCTCCCGTACCGGCCTCTGGGCTTTCGACCTCGCGGAACGTCAAATCATGCAGGTCCTCTTGCCCACGAGCTGTTTGGGTGATAGCCAACTGAACCTGCGTTACGTCTACAGGAATACGTGCCTGAAGACTCGCGAGGCGTGATCAACTCGGTGGAGTACTCGCTCACCAATCTGTTCTCATTGGTGTCGTACGGCATGGGCATGGTCTTCTCGGCGCCGGAAGAGTTTGGTATTCTTGTGGTCATTTCTTTCGCCGTTGTGACGGTTTCAGCACTGTGTTACTCGCGATGGTGCAGCCAACATTACCGAAGAAACTCTCTCGTCCTCACTCCCTAAGCTAGAGACGCAATCAGCAGTTGATGTAAATGTAACTCTCTTCCTGATTGTCGCTACACCTCCTCCTTGTTTTCCTTGTTGCTCGTTTGTTGCGAAAACTTATTTCGTTTGTGCTGGGCGTAGGCTTCTACCATCTTGTGTTCATAGAAGGATTGCATGAGGCGCAGCTGTTCCATGTCATTCCGCTGTGCTTCGAGCTGGCTCTGGCATGTGAACCTGCTCTCCGGTTAGTGTGAATCAGTCCACAATTGTTGTGGAGTGAGTATGGCTGCACGCATGGTGATGATGATGATGCTGATGGGATCAGCAGATCGTACCACCGGATGACTGAGCCCAGCGAGAATACGCCAAGAGCGAGTGGCGCATGGATCCGCCCTGCACAGTCGTCACGCATGCGTGTACCCACCACCATTCCATACATCACCCAATGCCGGTTACTTGGTGGCCACCGCCACGAGGGAGGAGGGAGGAATAGCGAGTACGGGTGAAAGCGTAGAAGCCAAGGGCGCACACCGAGGCGAGGCCGGTGCCCGTCAAGATGGCCCCGTAGAAGCACGGAACCGACGCTGGGCTGCGCAGCAATTATTATTATTATTATTATTATTATTATTTATTTATTTATTATTACTGCTTATTATTGCTTATTATTAATAATACTTTTTTTGTACATTATTAAATCCCATTTTGGAATGAATAATGATAAATGCTACGTGGAATTAAATTATAAACAAAAAATCCGCAGCAGGGGCTCTACTCAGTTGTGCTGAAGCGTGGTGGCTCTTGCGCTCGGCCGTTGCTGCCATCCTCGGGTCCTCCCATCCTCAATTCGATGCGGCCAAGTGTTTTTGTGCTGAATGTGGACTTTCGCTGACGTCATATTTTGTATTTTATAAATAATTAATAAATAATTTTCCTAGAACTGTTTCAAAAGGGAAATGTGGGATCTGGATCATCAGGAAAAGCCGAAACCTTCGGAACCCTCGTTGATGGCCAGGAGAAGACGCTCAAGCAGCCTGTTGTAGGACGAGTACACCGGCAGAGTGAGGCGATTGAAGCACGTCGATGCCTGGGGCAGTCCGTCCGCTCCGCTGAATTTCTTTACAGCATAATAAAGGGAAGATGAGATGAAGAGGCCAGAGCAGGTTTTCTGGTCACAAAGGAAGACCTACCTTGGTGATGGTGATGGGATTGTGCAGAGCGCTAAATCCGCCCAGCGGTAACTGCGATGAGCCAGTAATGAACTGAAGTAAGCGAGCCCTCTCCTCTTGGTTGAAGCTCTCCACCGCAACCCAGAACCAAGAGATCGTCTCGTCGGTCTCCCGCCATGAGGAGTACTGAACAGCAGCACGGAATTCAGCAAGGTCGATAGTGGGCAGGCCGCTAAATAGAAGCTCGAGTTCGTTTTCATCAAACATGCTGACTAGCTCCTGCAATCCGTGGGAGAATGTAAGAGAGCTTACTCCATGGAATTGGGTTAGGTCATACCTCCGAAACCAGAGAGTGAAAGCCCTCTTTGAAGGCAGTGACTCGGGCTTCAACTGCTTTCTCCAGACGGTAGCCTCTGTATAACATAAGCAGAAATACACATCAGCAATTACGAATAATAATATTTGGCGAGCACAGTTGTCGCCCATACGCAAGGAGATGCAGGTATTGGATGCGATTGGCTTCGGTCACAGGAATGGCTCCACCACCAGGCTTGAGCTCAACTTCACCAGCTGGTTGACCGTCTTCATCAAAGATCTCTTCCGTAAAGGAGAGCTCGAGATCAGCGGGATCGTTTTCCAAAAGGTACTTCACCTTACGCTCGTAGAACTGGTAGTCGATTTGCCATTAACTTCCTATGAGCATCAACAGGGGAGACAGGAATGGTACCTGAGGATCATCCGTTTCCCAGTCGGAGTAATGTGGCGGAAGACCAAGCAGCAGCTTACGGAAGCTACGGGTGAAGTGCACGTTCACTAAATGCTGTGTTGAATGTACAGCCGCATCCCATATCGTCTTGCTGTTATGGGCATGGCACCGTGACTTATTAGAAGTGGCGGTGGTAGCAAAGAGGAGGCAACATTACCCAAGAAAAAGGCCACAGGCTTTGTAAAGTTCGAGATCCTCTGTTTCGGCATTAGTGCTGTCTGCTGAGGTCTTACCAAACCAACTCAATAGTTTTGCACGCTTGCTTGAATCCTTTTTGTCCTTTCCTTTATCCTTGCCCTTTCCGCTTGTACTCGCGTCTGTGTCTTCTTTAGCTTTAGGCCTAGCTTTACGGAAATAGGGGTGAATCGAAGAGGTATCCTCGCTCAGTGGGGCAAATAACTTCGCTTCTGGTCCAAATGCCGCTCGTCCCATAACTGTGAAGAACTCTCTCAATACACCACCTGCATCATATCCCGGTTCGCCTTCGAAAGTAACCTATAATGAGAATCAGGCAACATCAGTATGAAATTCAATTGCAACAAGGGAGCACATAGCGTACTTGCCAGCGAGCCTTCCATTGATCCACCGAAAGAGAGCCCACCAAACGGCGAAGTGTCGATAACATGTCATGTCTTTTCGCAGTGATCTCTGATTGTTGGGAACGGTCAAACCAAAACTGAGAGAGAAATGCGAAGACGACAGGCGTACGAGTATAGCCACTAGCGCTTCCTTTGCGCAATTCTTGATACAAGAATAGCTGCCGTTCTTGAAATCCCTTTGCGGCATCCTTATGGATAAATGCATTTAAACAAGCAAAGAACAGGTCGCGATCTTTTGATGAAAGGGAAACAGGAGGTTGCCCATCATTCATATCAATTGTGAACTCTGTCGGAGTGGCAAGATCAAGGCTCACCTAAGGCGAAGGTGTACCTGTGTGAGCAACCACACTACAGGAAGGTAAAGGCGCAGAACCTTGAGGGTACGTTGAACACGAGCAGCACTAAGACGACGACGTAGGATTCCAAGATAATACGAATAGATTGCGATTTGCTATTTTGGATTAAATCAGCACGAGCCCGAGCTAAATTAGGACCTCGCGCACCTTTCCAGTGAGTTGGATCCACACAGTAGTCTCCTTAAGAGTTACTTTGAAAAAGGACCGCTTACTCTCCACATTTGCCTTGAGTTCGGTCATTTGCTTTGCTACAGATTGTTATGTGAACAGATGATCCGAGTACATCAGCCAATTGGGCACAAAATGGAAAGGAGGGAAATACCTGAGAGAACTGTAAGGATCCATTGCCCATTTTGTGTAAGCTGCTCTTGATAATACAGCGACAATTCTATTATGCCCGGCGCAACGGGGCAGAATGACAACTGATACGAGCCATTATTCAGGTCACGCTCCTAGCAGATGAAAAAAGTAAGTAGCCGCAAGGTTAGCAGTGAAAGAGAGTGTACAATTAAAGGTATATCCCTTCCCCAACACGAGCCCTTCATATCAATTCCCTTGGCCTTGAGTGCAAAGGTGGCTGGTCCCCCAGTACGCCGTTCGTTGCCAAATGCTGACGAGCAAATGTTAATCAGTGAGTGAAAACGAAGCGAATGTCGACGAGGAAGGGTACTGTCAGCCGTTTGGACAGTAATTGTCGTTTGTTCGTCACTCTGCACGGCAAGAGGACCCATCCCAGGCCCAGTGATGGTGCAATGCTTGGCATCGATGGGTCCTGTGATCCAACTCCAAATCAGCGAGAGGAAGACAAAGCAAAAGGCTCCATGCAACCACGAGGCTGGATGGAGTACCGGGATTGATGCAGATGGTGTACGGACTTTCACCGAGAACTTTGTTGTTTGCGTAGAGGGTGAGCTTGTATTGGCCTGCCTTGCGTGCCGAATAGGCCACATCGTATACACCTGCGCGTACATCAGGAATGCGATGGGATTGTACACAGCTGTTAGCGTGTGGATTCAGACGAGGGAGGCCATCGCAGACAAGGGCGCACCATCGGAGCGCTTGGTGATGGTGGGAATGAGCGTGGCTGTCCCCGTGATCTCCACCCGAAGCTCCTGCGCCAGCGGTTCGGCGAACGTCGATCCGCGCCAGCTGAGCAGCTGCCCGCGTGACCACATCAGCACACATGTGGTTGAGTAGGCAAGAACGCCAAGCATGGGGCGGCAGCTGGGGTACGGTGATGGAGAAGGTGAGGACGTCGCCAGCAGGACCTCCCACCAAGCCCTGCGGCACACACGAGGCTGCATCGAGCATGCGTCCCAGGGGCGGCAGGGAGTTGCGCAGCCAGCCCAACGGCCGCTTCTTGCTGCGCCTGATGCTGCTGCTGCTCCCACGATTCGTGCCGCGAGTGGTGGTGGTGGTGGTGATGCCCTGTAAGCGGGCGGCCATGCGGAGGGCCCGGCAGGGCAAGCTCACCAGCCACACCACGAGGGAACAGAGGCCCACCACGGCCTGCACCACCACCCTCAGGTGCTGACCACCGCGCTGACGGGCAACCAGGCGTCCAAGAAGCGAAACGGGCGCGGGAGACCACCCACCACCATGCCACCACCCATCATCACCATCACCACCATCACCGGGCAAGACGTCGGCCGTCGCAAAGACCTCGGAGGGCAGCCACGGACGTCCTGCGGCCATCAGCACCAGCTGGCACGCCCCCAACGCCATGCACCCCCACGCCACCCCCATCACCCACCACACCACCCCTGCCATCCACTCCTCTCCCGCTCTCCTCTCTTTCTCCTCTTGGCGTCCACTCCTCTCCGACCTGCCGAATGAATGCAGCGCGAGAAAAGTATTTGCTGACGTCATGAAAGAAAATAAAGAAAATGGTTTTCTTCCGGTTATTTTGTAGCGCTTTTTCCTGGGGTCGGTGCGCCATCTGCGATCTTCACAGCCCCGAGGCCAGCAGCACACGCATGTCGTACGCCATCCCGCTTTTCTTTTCTATTTACAAAACATCTTGAGATTTCACAATCTTCAACCCCCTTTTGGCAAATGAATTGGAATGAATTAATGGGGGAGCGTCTTCCCATGAGAAAGTACACTGCTGTGGAGCTGAACTGGTGACATTTTTTGGAGAGGGTATGATGATTTATTCTTTATTTATAACAACAGGTCAGCGGACGGCGAGAAGTCAGGCTCCAAGAGTCGGTCGCCTTCGCCGGCGCCCAAGGAGGCCTCTGACAAGAACAATAACAACAGATCCAGCAGGTACAGCAGTTGCCTTCGCCCTTTCTGGCCGGTAGGTCGCCTCAAACACCCTTCTCGCAGGTCGCGTTCGAGGTCGTCATCCAGGTCAGGTTCCAGCAGGTCGCGCTCGCGATCATCAAGCAGCTCGCGCTCTCCATCCAGGTCTCGCAGAAGTCGCAGTCCTCGCCGCTCGCCCAGGTGTGTGCACATTCTCCATGGAGCGTCTCTTTGTTGATGCTAACCTCTTTGTCGCCAAACAACCACACCAGGCGAAGGAGCCCCTCACCCCAGCCGAAGAAGTTGCATATCGGCAATCTGACGCGCAACGTGAATGAAGAACATCTACGTGAGATTTTCAGTCTCTTTGGCAAGCTGCAGAGGGTAGAACTGGGCTGGGATCGCCGCACTGATTTGCCCAAAGGATTTGCTTACGTTGAGTATGAGAAGTATGAGGATTCGCTCGAAGCGATAAAGCGCATGGACGGGGTACGAGATCGTCAACCTTGACGCCACTTCCCTTACTTACACCATATTCAGGGCCAGATCGACGGAAACGTTGTAAAAGTACAAGCCGTTTTGCCTCCTCGGCGCCGTTCTCCCGGGCCATGGGCGCGAGGTACGCCGGCTCATCGACGCCTATTTGATGCGCATTCGAGTCTCTGTCCTAACTTTTATTCCAGGTCCCCCTCGTGGCGGCTTCCGTGGTAGGTCGCCGCCCAGATGGAGGAATCGTTCACCGCCGCGAGGCCGTGGAGGTTACGGAGGGAGAGGCGGTCGAGGTTACTCGCCGCCTCGGTTCCGCCGTAGCCCACCTAGAGGCAGGGGCCGTTCTCCATCGCCTCCTCGCTACGGACGCAAGCGTCGATCTCCTTCTCGTTCACCCAGTCCCGCAAGGAGGCGACCCTTCGGCGGCGGAAGCAGGTCCCCTTCACCTGCACGCCGTGGGAGGTATTTGCCTTTCATCTCAGTTATATGCGTGGCCACTGTTGACGTCCTTTTCGCTTCAGGTCAAGGAGCCGAAGCTGAATATGCGGTAGACTTGAGTGATGAAGCAGATCTGCCTGGAAGTGAGACAAGATACCGCCGTATCGGGCAGTTATCTCGTGGTGTTATTCTTGAGTCTGGGGGTGCAGAACAAACAAAGCTTTGTCTATGGGCAGTGTGGTCTTTATTATTGGGCGTTTGCAGGCTTGATTCCCTCCCCGGCCACACACACCATTAGGGACACTAACCACAGAACTGAATCAGAGACGATAGTCAGCTGGGTGGTAGTACTCCGCCAGCAACCGATAGATGTACGAAGGGCTGTGACCACCACTGAGGTTTTGCACGACCAGGATTAGTTGTACAGTCACGAGAGAGTAAGTAATGACGCACAAGTTTGTTACGAAGAGGGACACGAGCTCGGGCGGAACGTAGTCGTAGGCCGGACTCTCAACATGCAGCTGATCGATATCTATCGTCTCCTCAAAGGGTAGGATTGTTCCTGTGTGAGAGGAGGAAAATTCAGCAACTAAAGAATGGGTAGGGCATCTGATCATATCCAGATCTCTACCGGGAGGATTGAACGAATTGAATGAGTCTTGCTCTGCGGTGGGGTAGAGTGGACACAGCTTGTAGAGACCCATGCAAACCACCACCGGCACCTGAATATCCAATCTCGTAAGTCTCCATGATGTGATCGGACAAGAAGGCCAACGCACGGCGTGATGTTTGGCCGCAAGAGCGACGGCGTGCGATCCCGTGAAGGCGATAAGACCTCCATTGGCGAGGACAGCATGGGTACCAAGGATAACCTTGTTTGTACGTGCCATCATAGCAAAAATTGCAGAGTCGGGAATGATGGTTGTCGAGATTCCTGCACGAGCAAGAGATGCAGCTGTTTCATTCCCTGTGGAACAGTGTTAATTATGAGAGTGTACTAAGAGACATGGAGACGTACCGGTGTATGAGGGAGCCGACTGAGCAACAATGACATCAAATTTGCGCTTACGGGCAGCAGAAATGAGGAATTCGGCAACGGTTTTTGAAAGGCCGAAGGTCATGATAACCTCGTTGCTGTGAATGTGTTGAGTAGACTGGTAGTGTCGGATTGGGAGCAATCATCAGTTGGGTTGTCTACTGATGGCACAAAGCTACGAACGCACCTGATCAGCGATGTTACGGTAAAGGTTGTTTATCTCGTCAATCAGCTCGGCCACAGCAGTCTGTACGGCAGCTTTGATGTCATAAGGTTCGGTGTACTCTTCATCACCTCGCTGATGGCCTAGCATCTTGTAAAGAGCTGGTGATGAGTGGGGATCGAGCACGCGGGCGATCTCTTCGCTGCCCTCCTCCTGATTCTCCTGATACTGGCAAGCTAAGTACTCCTCGCGGATGATAGATAGCACTCTCCGGACGATATTGCCAATTGACAACTCTATGCGCTAGCACTATCAGTTTCACGAGAGAGATATGCATCACAATTGTTGAGCAACGTGCAGCTGTACCGAGAGGAGCGGCATCCATGAGAAGCTTGCCGATTTCCCTGACGCGGTCGATGACGGTCTGCGCAGACGTCCACCGCGAGGAGGACACGACCACCTTCATCACCTCCGCCGTAGCGATGGCCACTCGGTAGGACCCAGCAAGCTCCCGCCGTCGCAGCGAGTCGATGATGCCCCTGAACTTGGTATCGAAGCCCTTCGACACCAACGTGCGCACCCCCTGCAGCCACCACCACCCAGCACCCAATATATATTCATATTATTTAAAACGCCTAGTAGAAATAAAATATAATAAAATTTCTCAATAAAAACAGAAAGAAAGCCCTGAACAAAACGCCAGTCCTTTAGAAATGGATGGAGAGGTACGGGTTGGGTGTGGGTGGTGATCATCCCGGACTGGGAGATGGCAGACAGCTGCTGGTCTCCGGGTCGGAGATTCACGACCGGCGCACCAAAGTCCTCTTCCTGCCCCAGAAATTCGTCGTCACTCGACATGGCGGTGAGGTAGCGAGATCTGATGCGGGATTGGTTTTGGTTTTGTTTTTCGATCATTCTATTTTGCAGGAATTTCTTTTAAAAAAAGAAAAAGAAAATGATTTTCTCACGCGTAGCGGTCCATGGTGAGGAGAGGACGCAGCCACTGCGGGATCTGATCACCGCTGAAGGTGGGCTTGCCCTTGCCGTCATCAGAGAGCTTGGATTCCAGGAAGTCGGCAACAGTCTCTTCCTTCCAGTCCTCCAGTCTGCTCAACACAGGAACCAACACATAGAAGGGAATCCATTTTCGTTAAACGAGGTGATCAGGCGCAGAAGAAGAGGCTGGCCATGTCGCGACGTACAAGGTGGTAAGTGCAGGTTGACCGTTCTCATCGAGGAAAACCAGGCGGGGCCTTGTTTGGGGCTTGTCCACGATTTGGAGACCTGCACAGAGAGGGATTTGATGAGCAGAACGACAGACAATACGTTCGAGAAGGAACAAAGCAAGAGTACCAGGGAAACGCGCAACAGCCCCACTGCGGAGGAAAGAGAAGAGGCCGGGATAGTAGTAGGGCAGCCCCTTCAAGTACTTCTTGTCCAGTTCGATCTGAGGATAGCGGTCAACACACCATTTGAGTCGATTATTGCGCAGCAATCGAAAACTCATGATGGTGTGAGCAGGCACACGTACACGCGCATTGTCGTAACGGTGATTGTCGCCTTCGTCGTCGTTGCAGCACTGCCGGCACTCGGCCAAGAGGTCCGCTTCGGAGCCCACGTACCTACACCAAGCCGCGTGAGTGAAATGCCTCCCCACCACATGAAGAGGAAAGAAGAAAGGAGGAGGGACAGCGCGTACTGAGCAAGTAGGGAACACGACGAACACACCAACGACGAGGAGAAGCCCAGCCCCTCGCACGCCTCTGCAGTCATGCGTCCAGGCTGCGACATGGAATCAGAAGCAGGGGAAGCACTGCTCCCATCAAGTGGTGCGGCCACAGCCAAGCCCACCGCCACCACAAGCCAAAGAACGAAGACGACTGCGTTGAACCCCCTCCCCATCTTTGTCTCTTTGTCTCTTCGTCTCTTCGTCTTCGTTGTTTTGTTTTGAATGTTATTTCGGAGATATGAAATCGTTTCGAAATTGGAGGATCCGTACCAACTTGGGGGATAACTCACAGAAACCTCGCCTGCGTGCTGTGACTGCTTGCCGTTTCCCACCGGCCTGAATCGGAGTGAATCCTCAGTAAGAAGAAGAACTAACCTAACGCCATGGCCGAACACCAACCCATCCAGGACCACCAGCAAGCCCAAGGCCAGATAGACCCTCGCCTCCTCTGGAAGATTCAATTTGACAAGTGCGTACGCCAGGGAGTGCTCAATGTCCATTGGAGGGAACACCAACCATCATGAATACATATATATGTGTGCCACAGGGCTAAATGGGAGCAACGAGGCAAGGAGATGGCCGAGCGGGAACATCAGGTGGAGAGGGAAGGACACCACCATCAGCACCACCACGTGCCCCTCCCGGTGCCCCATCCCACGTTCCTCGTATTCCCCCGAGGTCAGCTCGCATCCCTTCCCACATGCACCAACCTAAGTTAGCGAGCCGACCTTACCAGGTGCTTGTGCAGATCACGCGAACATCGACGCCAAGGCGCAGGAGTGGACGGCATTTCTGAAGAGCCACGGCTATGCTGACGCGTACCTGCGCGTCTCCGTTCCCAGCGTACGTTTTGCCCCTCACGCGAGGGAGGCGGTAGGAGAACAAACTCAACCGGTTCATGCACTCTGCAGCACCTCTACGTCAAGTTTGAGCTGCTGGAGCTGAAGCCGGAGGAGAAGCAGCAGAACATCACGCTCCAAGAGGTGGCCCACCGATTTGAGCAGCTACTGAGCACGCGCGACGACGTGCGGGAAGTCCACGCCCTTCCGCTCCCTCCACAAACACCCGCCAGCGAGATGCCGCACAGCAGCAGCCCCTGACAGCACTTCTCCTGTGGCAGCTGATGCTCGAAGTGTTGAGAGAATAGATGAAGGAAGCTTCATTAATTTGGGCCGTGCCGCGATATCTGGCTATGTACAGTGGCGTGATTGCAATCGCGGTGGCTTAGCTTTGACGCCTAAGCCTGCCTAATTCCAGTCGCGGCCAGGCAGGACAATCGGTGCAATGAGGGTCCAGCCGTAGAGCAGTGCGGCCAGCCACGACGTGGCCAACTTAACCCACACCGCTGTAAAGCCATGGTCCACCTTGAATTTGCTGACGCTGCGCAAATGAGGGTGAGCAAAGACACGAGATACACGGCTAAGAAAGGAGCCTACGTACTCATCCCCATGGGAGTTGTCTCCGCTGACGATTTGCCAGTCAGTCATGAGCATGAAGACGTACATGACACCGAGCATGAACGTCACGTGGAAGAAAGTGTAGTTGTAGGCAACCTCTTGCTTCTCATCGTCCTCAGGACCTTTGGCGCGATGTGCTTCATCGTCATCGTGGCTAGAGCCCGGGATGTTGTCCTCATTCAACTCCGGAAGCAGCTTATCACCCTATTGTTAACCAAGGTGAGTGTACTGAAAAGCGGAAATACGTGCAGAGAAAAAGGCATGCACCTCTTCGGCTGCCTGAATAGAAGCGCCAGCACCAGTGCCACCCTCGAGAAGATCGTTGCCTTTGGTAGACATGCGGATGGTGGACCAGCACACAGCGATGATGGTGAATGCGGCGCCGGTTAGCACGGAAGATATTGATCCGCCCATGTTATCGAAGGGATTACACTGGAAGCTGCCGCTATCAGGCTCACTGCAATTAAAGAGGTCAGCAAACACGACAGCCGAAATACCAAAAGAGGAGGACGAGAAAGCTGACCTGCTGACAGCACTGTAAACGAGATACGTGCAATAAAGCGTGACAACACCTGATTGCAACAGGCCTGTGCCTCGATTGGGGTGGGCCTCTTGGATCTATGTGGACGATCGTTAGCTCAAACTCGCTTGTGCGCGCCACCCAAGGAAAACGTACTCGCGAGTGGATTGAAGCCAAGGAGAACAAAGCACATATGAGTAGGTTAATAGTGGGGAACGTGGCGTTCATCCAACATTCAGGCCCATTGTAGAAGAAGACGTAGATGAGGATTGTGCCGGTGATGGCCAACCCATACAACACACCGGTCGCGATGAGCAGTAGCCAATAGTAAGTCTTATTCTCCTCACCGGCTTCGCCGTCCATCTTCCTCAGCCAAGCCTCTGCCCTGTCGTTGCGATCGCATTATTAGCATGCGAGTACATGGAAAGAGGACTCCGCCTGGGCAGTGTACCAGGTATAGGCGAATTCAATTATATAAACGAGCTGGATGATGATGAAACCTGCGGCACCGAACAGCGCTATCCAACCTGGGAAAAATAGGAAGTGAGTGGCAGACGGGATAAGTGAAGACGATAATCGTACTGAAGACAATGAAGAAGTCGTTCGGGATAAAGAAGGCAGCCACAGTGAGGCCAGCAATAGCGAGCAGCTTAAGTAGCCACCAGCCGTCCTGTATAGAGGCACGGAAGTCGGAACTGTTCTTCACTTGGATCATCAGCAAGGCCATAAGCCCGTGGAACACCTGCACGGGTTGCCCAGCAAGGAGGGCGCATTAACAACAACAAGTCATGCATGATGTGCAAAGAGGGCCTAGCACGAAAGCCCCCTTACCGTCATGCCAAAGCAAACTCTCGCTGTCGCCAGCGCGCCCATACACCTGATGACACCCACCCATTTGCAGGGAGTTAGGTTAGTTCTGGGTCATCAAAGAAAAGAACAACAGCTGTACGCACCACTTGTCGTCGTGCTGGCAAAGGTCGAGGACGGGGACAAAGTCCAAGATTTTGTACGACCAGAAGTTGAGGATGTACATAGCCACCGCCGCCAAGAAGAAAAAGGCCACGTACATACCACGCGTGACCACCGACTTGGAAATGGGGATCTGTTTTCATCGAGTTAATGATCATTTCGCATTTTTCCAATGCATATATCCCATCCCATCATGTTATTCCAGGTGATCGAAATGATCAGGATTTTTCTATAAAAATAAAGAAAATGAAAGATTTTGGAAAAAAAATAGACCAAGCGCCTACCATTTTGCCGCAGCACGAGCAGGCGGCGCTCGCGCAGCAAGAGACCGATTGGCAGGCGAGGAAGCTCACGATGCACCCCATATGGTTCCTTCCTCGGTGTACTCGAACAAGATGTATGCGATCCAAACAAATGTTGTGTTTCTTCTCTGTCTCAGGTTGGTGACCAGCAGGGGGAGGCGCAGACGATATTTCTCTTCTTTTCAGGAAATTTCGGAGATATAATTGGAACGCAAAGAATTCGGAATGTTTGCGACTCCAACAACCAGGGATTTATCTGCAAACAAAACACTTCATTCTTTATTTGCGTACGGCGGGGAAAATGGAACAGACAGGGGTGAGGGTAGGGGCCGATGAGCGAACCTCCCCTCACGTTCCTCGACCCCCGCGGAGTGCGGGCTGGTGGTGGGGTCTGATGGCTGCTGGGCTCGTTCTGGTAGCGGGCGTGGTAGCCTTCTTTCTGCGACCCCAGTACGCCCCACGCACTTAGCATCCTGCTGGGGCCGGGCATGCATGGGGGTGGATCGTGTGCCGTGCTGTGCGAGGAGGGGCCATTGCCATGTCTGACTCATCATTCCCCAATCATTAGGCACAGCAGCAAGTCGGACGAACAGCATGGGCCAGTGGTGCTGCACTGGAGCGATGCCAACCTACCGGTCGCCGCTGAGGTGCGCCGTTCTCCTGGTCTTGTCAGGGCTGGGATGGCTGATGTATCAGCTGTTGGTGTGGAGATGTGCTCACCTGCCATAACCCTCAGCTCTCGCGAGTACGACAACCGGTCGTGGTGAAGGGCAGTCGCGTGAGGGAGTGGAAGGCCATGAAACTCTGGACGCCCGAATTCATCGGCAAGAAGGCGTGTCCGTACCATCTCCTCTGATCTGGGGGAAAATGCGGTACTGATCACCTGCCTCTTGCTGGGTCTCACAGGTGGCGTACCTCAAGAATTCGCGCAATGGAAGTGAGCCATTCTTCGTCGGCCTCTCGACTAAAGAAGGCCTTATGGACATCTCGCTGATCAGTTCGCCCAACGATCAGCCAGGCAGAAACTACAAGATTCAAGACATTCGCACGAAGGACTTTCTCTTTCACGACAAGGTCGAGTATCGTTTTCGCCCGCTCTAAGATGTTAAACACTCTCTTAGAAACCGTTGTGCAGGCAAACCCCAAAACACAATATCACTACTACAGCGGACCAATGGCCTGGTGGCCATCAGGTACGCACGAGTATATCCGTCATGGTTTAGACTTGCAGCTGAATGAATACTACGCACAGAACTGCATCCGCATGTGATGCCGATAGATTTCCTCCAAATTGATAAAGAGCTAGCAGTAGCCAGCGTATGGATGAGCCACAAAGGTGTACGTAGATTCCCCTTTGTGAGTGGTGGCGCGGCAGGTGCCACCTAATGGAGTACCTACGCAGGTGACAGCGCAGTGCCATTTCGACCGCTCCTATAATTTGGTCGCGCAGATCTATGGTTGCTTCATCTGCTTGTCCTTTTGCCTAGATCACTTTTGAGGCCTTATTTTATGCATGCAGGCCGTAAGCGCTGGATGCTCTATCCTCCTGAGAACTGGGCACTCTTCTATCTCTACCCGCAGATCCATCCTAATTACCACCAGTCACAAGTCTACCACGCGCATCCAGACTACGATAAGTTCCCTCACTTTTCGGCGGTCAACGGCCTTGAAGTGGTACTCGAGCCCGGCGATGTCCTCTATGTACCGCGTACGGTTCCTCCTTTCTGTACGAACACTGTCTGCGCATCTCATTTATGTAGTGTAATGTGAATACTCAGCCTATTGGTTCCACCAAGTAGAATCCCTTGATACGTCCATCTCGCTATCTGTGATCTCTCCTTCAGAGGAGGAGCTCCTGTGGAATCGCATTCAATACTTCCCATTGCCATTCCTTCCTGTTCCGACCAGCAGCAAGGATGACGATAAAACAGACGAGGTTCTACCCCAGGATGTCGGCCAAGTATATGATGAGCAGTGGCCGCTGTTTCCACACCGGGTGGCCGCTGCACGTCTATATCTTGATGCCATAGTGGGTCAAATCATCGAAGACAGCACAACCGCACGCAACTTTATCACCGAGGCTGTACTTGCGCGACGGTATGAGCCTCTGGCCGCAAGGCTGCAGCCTCTCGCCGATCCTAGTGTGGAAGCCGTGCTCAAGCGATACAATTGCTTTCGTAATCTTGACAAGAGCATTGGCGAGTTCGAGAACGAGACATGGGCGACCAAGGTGGACGACTGGAAGGCGCGAGAGGTTTCGGTAAAGAAGGCGGTGAGGAAGGCTGCGCACAAGCAAAGCAAGCTCGTCCGCGATGTGCTGTCAGTATCGGATGGCGTTGGCGCCATCGTGTTAGCGAACCACGTTGAGCAGGTAATCAACTCGACCATCGGCTGGCGGAACGTGCTTCCCTTCCTACGCAGCTGTTACTCGGCCGGAAGGTGATCATCCAGCCCCTCTGCATTTAAGACGCGAATGGCTCTATATATGCGTATCACTTGCGCTTTTGCGCACCGCGATGTAACCATGACACCACCCTACTCCTCCTCCTCCTCCTCCTCCTTGCTTGGTGGTGTCCGCCCGCAACCTGTCTGGGTCTGGTCTTACACAGTGTAACCCCACCTTCGTTTGGGTTCTCACCCTCATGACAGCCTTTCGGCTTCATCGATGGAGCAGACGCCCAGCATGGATGCTGCTCCTGTGCTCCCTCTTCGCCCTGTGCGCCCTCTCGTTTGGTCAAGACGCAGGCCTTGGCTGCGAGTACGGCTCCGACTTTGACGCTGCGAATCCCACCTGCACGCGCACAGGCAACGGCAGGCTCAACAACCTGGCCAACCCGCTCTGGAACACAGCTCTGTTGTCCTCCTATCGCGCCGTTACCGTCCCGCACCAGTATGCGGATGGCGTGTCAACTCCCGCAAGGCCTACCGCCACCAACGCGCGCGTGATAAGCAACCTGCTCTTCTCTCGCTTGCCTGGCTCCAACGCGCAGGTCACGAGCAATCTACAGACGGCATGGGCGCAGCTGATCGCCCTCGATATCTGTAACACTGTGCGAGGACCTGCGCTGCTTCATGACTACACGTTCCTCCTGGGCAATAGCACCTACAGTGTGGAGCGTTTTGATGTGCCGATCCCTCAAGACGACGTTTACTTGAACGGCCAAGGCCTCGCCAATCTCACGTGCCCTGTGGACCGGTCGGCGCCCTTCCCCGACACGCTGAACGCCAACACGACGCGCGAGCAGTTTATGGACATCACGGGTTGGCTTGATGCCAGTTGGCTCTACGGCAGCCAAGGCACAGGAAGTCCCGTAGTCGCCACCTCGTGGGCAAGCATCCGAGAAAACGGCGGTCTCTCCTGCAGGCTCAACAACTCCAAGTGGATCAGCCCGCCCAGTCCGTCGCTGACCCCCAATTCGACTGGCGCGGTGTGGAAGGAACGGGGCGACTTGAGCACCAATAGGGACCCCTCCGTCATCACTCTCTCGGAGGTGTTTGGACGTGAGCACAACCGGCTGTGTGATCACCTGAATTCTACGCGTCCGGAATGGAGCGAAGATCGGCGCTTCCACGAAGCGCGTAAGTGGGTCATCGCCTTCATCCAAAAGATATCCACTAGAGAATGGCTGGCCGCCCAGTTAGGTAGTGTGCTGAGCACCACATACAGCAGCATTGGGTACAACGCGAGTGTGGATCCCAGAATCGAGAACTTCTTCTGTTCGGTCGCCTTTCGTGCGGGTCACTCGCAAGTGAATTCCCAGCTTGCTCTTCTCGACGATCAGTATCAGGAAGATCAGTTCCTCGGTAACATACTTGTGAGGGACTGGTACTACGCCACCAAGCCTATCCTGGCGTACAACATGGTGGAACCGCTTCTGCGTGGCCTGACAGTCACTCGGCAAGGCAGCGTAGACACCTCATTCGTGGACGACGTGCGCAATTACATGTTCGCTACTTCGGCCTGGAACCAGTACCAGGCCAGAGCGTGCGGTGACTTGGCCGCGACCAACATCCAACGAGGGCGCGATCACGGCATGCCCAACTACAACGTTGCCCGTCAGCGCTATGGCCTGTCGCCCATCACCAACTGGACGCAGCTCACCACGGACGCCGACATCCTTTCCATCCTCAACAGCATCTACCCAAGCGGCCCCAGTTCCGCTGATCCTTATGTAGGCGGCCTTCTGGAGCCTCACGTGACGAGTGCCAACGTTGGTGCCCTCTTCAGGGCCAGTATACGGGACCAGCTTGAGCGATTGCGCAATGGCGATCGGTTCTGGTACGAACGGAAGGGCATGTTCAACGATACTGAGCTGGACGAGATCTATGGCACGACGTTGATGGATATCATCGCGCGCAACTTGAACGTGACGAAGTGGGGAACGGATTCCGGCGAGACCTTCTTCCTGCGGCAGCGCTACCTCTCCAACATGGGCGGGGACCAGTTCTTCCCGAATGTGGACGCTTACCAGTTCTTTCAAGACCTCTCCCCGGCCTACCGGTTATCGTGGACCCCCGACAAAGCGAAAGACCTCATTCACTTCCGAATACAGTGCCGCAACAGTGGATGGGTAGGTGTGGGCTTCCTCGCCGATCCCCACACCATGAAGAATGCCGACATTGTCATGTGTCGGAGACTGAACGATACAGCATGGGAGTTTCGCGATGCGTACGCCAGAGACGTGGGCGTGCCCACGGCCGACCAGAACCTAACGCTGGGCAGAAACTCCCTCACGAAGATCAGCGCTTCGTTCGAGAACGGCATCGTGACCTGCAGCTTCACCCGACCGATCTCAAAAGATGATCCGTGGGACAAGGCGATACCCGAGGGCCTCGTGAAGGTCATCTTTGCCTTCCATCCCACCTCCAATCTTGCCGTCTACCATGGACCCACTCGCTCGGCGTCGTATCACCTCAACCTTCTCAACACGTGCCTCGATCCCTCGTGCCAATCCCACAGCACCTCAAGCACTGACGTGGGAGGCGTTATTGGCGGTGTACTGGGCGGAGTGATTGGACTACTGCTCCTGTTGCTTCTGTTGGCCCTCATTCTGCTTCTGCTCGCACGCAAGAGGAAACGAGAGGAGAAGCTTTTATTGGCCGAGCAGTGGTCAGACGAGGAGAGTGATATCGAGATGGACGAGTTCTCCTCCTCCTCCAGCGAGCCCATTCGCATTCGTGCATCGAGTTCAGCAGCGGAGGATGGCATGAGGCGTCGCCTGTCGTTCACGGATCTGGAGTCATCCAACATCACTTTTGCGCCCAAGGTGCTCACTTTCGGCCTGGGCCCTGGGGACAGGTGTCCCATTGACAAGGAGGTTAGTGACCAACTCGTCATCACCAATAACGGATCATCACGCAAGTTCTCGTTCTTTGTGCCAGCCGATAACGACAAGTTTACCTGCCGCCTCTTCCCGGGGAACGGCATCATTCGTGCCAGAAGGAGCATCACCATTCACGTGCACTTTACCTTGCTCATGACCACCAACGTGGAACGAAAGATACGCTTTGATGTGGAAGGCCTGGGCTCGCACCTCATTGGTATCAAGCTCGTGGGTGATCTTTCTACCAAGCTCGATCCAGACGAAATCATCACAGTGCCTCCGCCTATCGGCCAAGGCTCATTCGGCACCGTGTACAAGGCAGTCTACCGAGGACAGGAAGTCGCTGCCAAGATCCTGAACAACCAGATGGACAAACGTCTGATCGCGGAATTCCACAAGGAGGTGGACATCATGACTCGGCTGCGGAGTCCCCATGTTCTCAACTTTATCGGCGCTTCGTTCGTGCCCGGAAAGATCTGCCTTGTCACCGAACTGTGCGTCCAGGGCTCGCTATCTGACGCGATCTTCTCCGACCGTAGCCTCAACTACCTCCTCGTTCTTAAGTTCGCCCTGGACATGGCCAAGGCCATTGCTTTTCTGCACTCTAACGGAGTGCTGCACCGCGACATCAAGGTAGTATCAAGCACTCTCGCTTTGGCAAGTCCATGTGCGTTCCACTAACTTGTGTGTGTATTTGGGTGCTTTTCTTCTTTCCCACCAGCCTGACAACTTCCTCATCTTATCCTTCACCTCGAAGGCGGCCGTATCCTGCAAGATCGCCGACTTTGGCACCTCGCGGTCCATCACGCAGGCACAAGAAGCCTTCAACTACACCGCAGCTCTGGGAACGCCGATCTACATGAGCCCCGAGATCCTAGAGCACAAGCCCTATTCCATCAAGGTGGACGTCTACTCGTTTGCGATCGTACTGTGGGTGCTCTACACTCGGCGCGAGCCCTACACAGAGATGAAGCGTCAGTGGGATATCCCACACGCCGTGCTCAAGGGATATCGCCCGCCCATACCTGACCACTGCCCACCCTCCTTCACCAACCTCCTCACCAAGTGCTGGGCTGCTAGTCCAGAGGAAAGGCCCACAATGTCCGAGGTCGTGACCATCCTGGAGAAGCTGTTCGAGGAGGAGAAGACCCTCAACCGCGAGGGCAAGGACGCCAGCAGGAGGTCCAAACAGACCGATCATGCGCAGACAACGCGCTTGAGCTCTAGCGGGAAGGTGCACAACAATCGGCTCAGTATTCCCACTTGGCAAGCCGACCACTCGGACGAGAAACCCAAGAGCAGTCGGAGGAGCAACAACAGCAACAACAATAGCAACAACAACAACAATAATGGTGCTGGGGGCGAGGATACCAAGGGAATGTTCCCGCGCAGCCCCGGCAAAGGAAAGGAAAAGGACGCGCGAGACTCTACGACCCACCTTCCATGATCCACGCCTCATGACCCCCATACAGAGGATTGGACATGCCCTGATCCTGTCACCCGCGTCGTCACCGGTCATGGGAGAGGAAGGATCCTTTTTGATTTGCTCCTGCTGGCGGGTGAGTGAGGGTTGGATGGTACGCCGTGCTCCTCCGCTGCAGAACACGATTGTACCATGTTTACTGTATCTGCTGCACCCCTCTTGATGCTGTGCTGATGGATGGGACCCTTGGCGCAGCCTGATCTCCTGGGGCTCGACCCCGATATGCGGGCTCCGCATGCCCAAGCAGAGCTTGCCAGAATCGCGCTGTGCGCCTGTGTGCCGGTTTGGTAGGCCTACCGCGGGGAAGGAAGGCTGCTGCACCAAACATGTGGCCTCATCACTTGACTTGAGCAGAGAAAGAGACCGAGAGGGGCCATGCATGAAGAAGAAGAAGAACTCCACCACACTATGGAGCCGTTGCGTGTTGGTCATTCAGTTCAAAGAGGCGGCATGGCTACACGGCACTAGTCGGTGGCCTCCTTAGCGCCAGCAGTGACGTAGTGGAAGAGGACGATGACAAGGAACACAGAGCACCCCAGAAAGTTGGCCAGCACGCCCAGCTGCACGTCGTCGATCATTTTGAAGGAGGGGCTACTCGAAATTCAGAGGGGGCCTTGATTTCTCTGTAGAGAAGGAGGAGGAGGAGGAGGCCCAAACAGCAAAACCAGTCCGTCAATCACGTGATGCACCCTTCAAAGAGAAGAAGAAGAGGGGAGCGTACCGCTTGCGTCTCTCGCCAGGCCGTAAAAATCTCGATGATGATTAAAGAGCTGGTTTTTCCAATCTTGTAAAACGCGTTTCGGAAAATCCTTCACGTTTCCAAAATAGGAGATTTCCTTTCGTGTGGCAATTTTTGCGGACACCGAGTAATTAATATTTTAAACCCAAAAACGGGGAAAAGTGGTTGCCCGTTCCTGACCCGAAGACGAGAATCCCCCCACGCCAATAAATATATTAATATAGAAACAAATCAATATTCCACGCCACAGGCCGACTCGTCGAAAACCAACAACTGGCCTTGGCGTAATTATTATTTATTTATTTATTTATTACGTACACAACAGCGGGGAGAGCTGTTGCACTTCCGGACCCTTGGGGGCGCGCAACCACCACCCCCTCTCCTTTCCGAGCGGCCCGGTTTCTTTGCTTTTCTCAATTTTAAACAACAATAGTCTTCTGTTTCATCTATTTATTTTATAATAGAAGACTTTTTTTTGTAATCCAACTTTTAAATTAAAGAAAAGCGAAAGCGAAGGTCGAGGAGAGGAGGACAACACCACAGCGACCGATAAGAGGTCATGGACAACTATCAGCTGATGCAGCTGGTGGAGCTGGAACTGCAGCAGCTACAGAAGCATCGGCGACGACAGCAAAGGCGGGAACGCACGCTGCACCACCACCACCGCCAGCGCCGCGTCAGTCGGGAGCTGTCGAGCAGTTCCATCCCGGTGGACCTCATCCCGTCGCCCACCGGGAGCGAATGCAACTTCATGAGCGATGACGACTTCCGGCGCACCTTCCGCTTCGGGGAAGGAGGAGAGGACGCCGAAACCGACGACGAGGCGGACGAGGAAGAAGATGGCGAGAGGAGCGACGACGATCTCGAAAGCGACACGGACGAGGGATATCCCTACTTTGAGAACGAAATCAGATACCGGAGCGTGGATGATTGCGCGCGCCGCTCGGTACGACGGACTTGCATCAAAGCTGCTGCCGCTCACATCGAGTTGACTGCTGACATGATGTTACATGCACACAGCCCGAGCTGGGCAATGGGTGGATGACGCGCAGCATGACTCAAGATGATGAGCACATGGCCAAGTGGCGTAAGTGGGATCGCAAACACCAAAAGGTAAATGTTCCTTCCTGTTCGCGCGCTGTGAGTTAACTGGTGTCTCACTTCATGTGTCCGGCGCAGCATGCCAGCAGCGATGACAAGGAACAAAGTGACGAGGAGTTAGAGATTCAGGCACGTGCAGACATGATGACCATGCTCAAGGCCACCGTTCAAGCGCGACACAGCGGCGAGGCTAGCGACCCAGAGGTTCAGAGTCGAAGCAAGGAGGCCCTCAAACGTACGCGGAGTGCAAGCGAGAAAACTGAGATCGCGAGTACAGCAGGTCGGGGAATAGAAACGAGGGTGGAAATGACATCACCCCAGATCCGTATAAGCGGGGATTGGGGCGAGCAGTGGTTGCGACGGGAGGATAGTGTCGTCGACAGCGATGAGGATGATAGAGTCATGCTCGTCCCTGAGTTCGAAGAGGACGCAACCGATGGTCAGGAAAAGGTCTTTTTCATTCCTTTTCAGAGCGGCAGTGGCGAGAACGATCTTCCACAACGACCTGCTAGCCAGGTGCAACGCTTCCTTGAGAGCGCCACTAGAGCCGCAAAACAAGATGAAACGGAACGATCGGAAACGGCAATAAGTGGTCAGGACAGCACGGGGAACGACCACAATTCGCCAAAGCCGACCCAGGCTACCCTCCAAGCTACGACAGCTCCCTCTAACGAAGAATCTACACAGCAGAACGATGAGGGAAGGGCGGAGGAAGTGCTGAAGCGGATTGATTCTGCAAGCAACCCGAGCGAAGAGCGGCCTGCAGATAGCGCCCAATCCGGAGAGCAGACATTCAAGCAAAGCAGCAATCAGGAAGCATTGAGCACGAATCAAAGTCAAGCTCCTGTCCCATTGCCTGACGATGGTGCCTTTGCACATTCCGAAGAGAGCGGAGTACAGGTGTCGAGCCCAACGCCCGCCGAGACTTCTGCGCAAAGTTCGGTGGAAGTAAATCAAAAGCGAGAGGGCGACGCTCTCCAAGAACGCAGGCGGAGAGAAAAAGGCAAGGAGAAGATCCTCGATGATGAGGACAGTATCGATCACGATCAAGCTGGCGCGAACGAGGTCCGACGGGCCACGATGCTGCGCAATACAGGGTCGACGCACGAGTGGCCAACGCGGAAGAGTGAGTGGGTATGGGATCGAGACCGACAGGGAGGAGAGACCGAACGAGTGAGGTCGCCTCGTGGGAGTGCCACAAAGCGAAGTCCTCTATTAATGCGGGAGGAGCCTCCTCCCATGACAGCTGCGAGCTGCCTCTCCTGTACATTATCCTGATTCCTTTGAAGCGTTCGCAAGCCATTTGTTTCGAGGGAGGGAAGACGCCCATGCATTCACGATGAATTATGTACAGATTGTCGGGCGGATGGACAGTCGACGATCATGGTCCCTTGGGAATGATAAGAGAGATAGCGTCGCCAGCAGCTCCCATCTCCTCTCGGAAGAGGAGGAACACCACCGTCCACACGGTGAACAGGCTCACCACCACCATGAACCCGAACAAGGATGCCCGCACGTCTGCCACGGCGTGCTCACCAGTCAGCACGAGGAAAGCAGCAAAAAAGCACGGCCATGGTGGTTGTGCGTACAGAAGCGGACCTCGGGCGGGCAGGAGGGTCGTTGCACGTACTTCCTGAGGTACACGTAGTTCACCAGCCACAGGAACGGCAGCAACAGGAAGCCCCCTTGGTGCCCCCCCCCCCAATCCCACCGCGAGTGTCACACATGAGGAGGGGGGGAAGGTGGTGGGCATGTTTGGGGGGCTTAGGGTACCGAGAAAAAGACGCTTGGATACCCTGCGGAGGCCATCGTTGGTGGCGCGTGGGTCCTCCCTCTCCATGACGCGATGATGGTGGCGGTTCCTCCTCTTCACCCACACAAACGTGCGATGATTTCGTTTTTCTTTTCCCTTCTTCCCATTTTCTCTGTTATTTCCCTCGCGTTTTACCAATTGCTTGCGGACATGATCGCGGGCACATGTGGACCCACCCATGTGAGCTCCTCGAGAGCAGCTACTACCTGTGGAGGCAGAAGTAGGGAAGAGAAGCTTTTCTTCTCCTGACCACAAGAGGAACCATTGAAGACGGCCGGGCTGAATGAGACAGACACCATTGATCCGAAAGAGCGAAAAACAACGAGCAAGATCATCAGAACTAATAAGTGTCGCGCTTCCTCACGTCGACCTCATCGATCAGGTCTCTATCCTTGGGGAAGGACTCGAAGCTCTTTTCCTGATGATGGAAATTGTAAGCCACTTCTCAGCACAAAGCTGCAACGTAAGCTCAAGTGGTAGAGGGAATCGCCCTCGATCATACCATCTTCTCGCCGATGAGAGTGAGCTCGCGAACTCTATCCTCGACCTCCTTTTCGGTCGCGTTGTGCAGGTCAAACTCGCGTTCCTCGCCCCAGTCTACAACCCATTCGACGTGAGTGCATTCTCACGCGAGGGAGGGCCGTGGGCGTGTAGGGTATGTACCATAGCTCGCAAACACTTTCGGTGGCGCCGAAACGCCCGTTCGGGTGAGGATGGGGAGGTGTGGGTTGAGCGACTTCAGCTCCGCATAGTTCTTGACCAGGAACGCCCTACGGTTGTGGCCCCAACACCCTCAGTCCGTTAGTTACACGTCACTTCGATCCCGATCGTTTGAGAAAACGATATAGGCACATAAATATTCCAAAAAATGTACATGAAACGTAATAGTGCTGTTTGTCATCTAATGGATTAAAACTATATTTAATCATTTGTTTTGGAGGGGGCATTACCGCACGCCAGCACTATTGGGGGCGGAGTCGCAGCAAATGAAGCGAAGCTCCTGCATGTTGGTCGACAGTCTCGCTCTCCACGACATGGTGGCGTCCGTGCACACAGAAGATATAATTATTATATTTAATCTCGGCCCGAGAAGGAACAGGTCAGCATCAATGGAATGATAGGAATGTATAATATGCATGGCAGGTTTGGAATGCCCAATTCATTTTCGATATGTGGTGTCGCTGCGCTACCGGGGTTGGGCACGACTTGGGAGAGTAGCGTGTGGTTCCCTCTACTGCTCCACCCGAACTACCAGGTAGTGTGCCTCCCAACCTACAAATCTTCTTGTGCGAAGAAGAGGAAGAAGAAGCAGGCGAAAGGAGGAGGAGAAGAAGAGTTCCACTTCAGCCCCCGAGGGAACTACGAGGCAGTTGTGGGGTGTATTACCTGCTACTAATCCTACTACTCCTACTTCTGCTGCTACTCGTAAAAGAGGAAGAAAGCTGGGGTCGAAGGACAAGAGGGAGACGAGGAACGAGAAAAGGGATCCACCAGCATCCTAACCCCCCGCTATCATATCTAAATCATAGCAACAAGGCCATCATGTGGCAACAGAAGCAACAGAGGACAATCGCAGCCAGGAAGATCCAAACGACATGGCGCATGTACCACGCTCGCCGGGACTACCGACACAAACGTGCGCGCTTCTTTCTCTTCTTCCTCCCTCTCCCCTCATGGGCCCAGATCTGTCCTTTTCCTTTCCGCTTCCCCTTCTCCTGGAGAAGAGGTCCGCGACCTCCGTGGTGCTCCATAGAGGGAGGGACTGTGGTGATCATCATGGGGAGAAGAAAAATACTAACGAAGGAGGGGCACAGTGAAGGAGCACGTCTATAGGACACACGTGGCGGAGGAGATACTATCCACCGAACGCCTCTACGTCAACCAGCTCTTTGAACTTGTCCACGTACGTACCACACAACACCGGGGGCGTGTACGTTTCTGTCGGGGAGGACGTCCGTGGAACTCTTTATAGTTTAGTTTCTGTTCTGTGTCCTCTTGGCGGTCGTGTCACGAAGAGAGCTTGCTCATCATTCTGTTTCTTTCTATTCAGCACTTTCTGCATCCTTTACGAGACGCGAATGCAGTGGGTAAGCCCATAATCTCCGATGCCGAGGTACTTGTCCATCGCGATGATTACACCTCGATCGCACATTGAGCATGTGGTTCGTGGTGGTGAATGGAAACAGATCCGGCAGATCTTCTCGACCGTAGAAATCATTCTGGCCACTAACAAGGACCTTCTCGAGACTCCTCTCGTTAAGCGGGTCGAGCAGCAATGGTATCCTTGCTTCATTTCGAGAGATGTGGACTCCATCTAATGATGATCAACAGGCACGTTAATCAGCTAATCGGTGACATCTTCGTGAAGATGGCAGGCATTCTGAAGATATACACTGAGTATATTCAAAACTTCAACGATGCCCTGAACCAAATTCAGGTGCGTAATCGAGAGGTTTACGTCGTTGGTGAAAGGTATTTCTGATGTTTGAATGCCACGTGCAGGAGTGTAAGAAATCTCCCATTTTTGTCGAGTTCTGCAATCAGGCGTTTCTCAAGTTCTCCTTCTCTGTGGTCGATTTGCCTTCGCTTCTTATCACTCCCATTCAGGTACTCCTTGCACAAATTCTTGGTTGCTCTTTCTTAAGGCACTTTCTCCAGCGTATTCCCCGGTACCAGCTACTGCTTAAGGACCTTCTCAAACATACATGGAAGGTATCATTCGGAGGACCAGGTCATCCGGTGTCTGATACTCACGTTTTTAGCTTAGGAACATCCGGATTACGACAACTTGAACAAAGCGCTCGGAATGATAACAGATACGGCCAACTTTGTCAATCAGAAGAAGATGGAGGCTGAAAACATTCAGAAATGCATGGCTATTCAAGCCACGCTCTATGGCAAACATCTTGAGGTACCTCGTTACCAAGCCAGCAGCTTTCGCTGAACACCTGAACTCAAAACGCGATTCTCTACTTGCACAGAGTTTTCTAGATCCTCACCGGAGGTTCGTACGTGAAGGCGCCCTCAAGGAGGTCAATGAGAAGGGCAAGCTCAAGCAAAAATGGTGCAATGAACTGCCGCATCTGTTTCGGTAGTGAAGAGTTAACACGCTTCGTGCAGGTATATTCTTTTCAACGATATCCTAGTACACTGCGAAATGTCAAAAACCATGTCCAAGTCGCTCACGAACAAAGACAAGAGCAAGCGGGCTACTATGAATCTAAAGGACCTTACTCAACAGAAACTTTTCAAATACAAAGGTAGTGTTTGACTTGTTCGCGAAGGTTCTCCTTTATGGCACTAATATAGTGGTTTTGGGTGCAGGAAAAGTAGAACTGGACAAGGCATCTATTGTAAATTTAGGGGATGAAGGCCTCAAGCAGAATGGCTTCGAGTTGGTCTCGTCGAGGGAGTCACTGTGGCTGTGTGCTCACTCAAAGGAAGAGAAGGACGAGTGGATGAAGGATCTCCAGGACTGTATTAAAGAAACAAAGGACAAGCTCTCAGCTCA
>CDEZ01021646.1:0-14637 GCA_000826365.1 Acanthamoeba royreba | reverse complement strand
ACTGCTGCTCTCCTCCTCATCGCCCTTGCTTTCACTAGCGCTGCCGGCGGCCTCGCCGTCGCCAGAACCCTTTTTACGCTCAGCTTTGGTGCTCTTCCTGTTGCTGCTTTTCCGTTTCTTCCTTACCGATTTCCGTTGCTTGGCTTCTTCGTCGCCCTCTTCTTCAGTAACGGCAGCGGCTCCGTACTCCGCCACGCTGCTCCCACTGCAGGTGGCCACGAGTTCTAGAGGCTCCGCACCGTATTCAGCAAGGGCACTTGCCTTCTTGGCACTCACGAGTTCAGATAAGGATTCCACTGACTCTTTATCCTCCACAGCCTCCTTATCTTCTTCCTTGCCCTTCGCCTTGAAATCGATATCCTCACTTGATTCCTTCTTTTTCTTTTTGCCCTTCTTACTCCGTCGCTTCCCTCGATCTTCGCCTGACTTGGCGCTCTCACCCTCCTTCTTCTTATCAAACAGGGAAACGCCCACGCTGAATGACTCTAGCAGTTGTGCATCATCCTAACGATGTGGTTTGTAGGTTGTAAGTTAATACTGCTGACAAGCCATGCAGTCCTCAAAGGAGGTTCCGAACCTGAGAAGTTTGCACTCTTGCCCTGAGCACCGCCCTCTCTTTCCTCAGTTCCGTGAGCATTGTCTGCAGCTCTGCAATCTACACGCGCATGCACATTGAGAACAAGATCGTGGCAGCAGAGATGGACGTTTTCTTTCAAGTACCTTATCGTCATCGCTGCTAAAGTGCTTAATCTGCTCGTCGAACTGCGAATAAACAAGAAACATTCGTTAGGCGATGCCGTAAAGATGTACAAGAAACGAACGCAGGCATACCGCGCTCATTCTACGGTGGTATTCTCGTTTCATCGTAATGAAGGAACCTAGAAGCGAGCCAGGATCGTCGCTCCTTTCTTCATTCGCCTTCCGCTCTCTATCATCGCTTTCGCTTCCTTCTGCATTCTGCTCCGTTTGTACGCTTCCAGTGGATTCAGGATCTTTCTCCTTCTCCCTGTCAATGTTCTCTCCGTTGGTATCTTTTGTTAGCTCCTCCTTGGCTTTGCTTTCCGTATCTTCATCATCCGCCACTGGCCCGTTGCTTCGCTTTAGTGAATCTTCATCGCGATCATCTTCGTCATCCTCCCCTCCATCACTAATTCCGCTTGCTTGGAATTTCGAAAAGAGGTCGGCAAATCCGTCGTCCTTCATGACGTCCATCTCGTATTTGTGGTACTTGTTGGTGCCAAAGAAGCGGCGGCCCTCTCCTCCATCACGCCCGGGTAGAGTCGCAATCATAGGTACAAAGGCGATCATCGAGGGATTGGGAGCACCGCTTTCTGTGGGGATCGAAGACATAGAAGATGTGCCGGTTATTCGCGAGCCGTTCTTCTTTTCTACCGGCGGCGTAGCTACCCCAGGTGCGCTGTTGGATTTGGTCAATAGACCGACTGCCATATTTCGAGCGAAACCTCCGGCAATGTTGCTTGTTAGCTTGGTCGAAGAGATAGGCTCCACGGGAGAGTCAGTGTCGCCCCCTTTGTTGCGTCGCTCCTTCCTGCTCGAATTGGCTCGTTCTCTAATTGCCATGCTAGCCGTGCTTAATCCGAGCATAGCCAGCACGCCTCCTCCATGGTTTTCCCTTGGGGTTTTGACTCGCTTCACACTCTTTGGAGGCTGATCCGCCGGTTGCTGATGATTCAAGAAAAGGGTGTGAATGTCAAGCAGAATGCAGGCCCATGTCCGTCGATACGTACCGGTGGTTCGGGCAGGGAGGGCGTAGTCGTGGTCTTTATATGTTGAATCTTGATCACGCGTTCTTTGGTAAGCCTCTGTCGTTTAGATCAAAGACATTTGGGCGTCGTGTCAGTGACTTCCTCGTATCTATCACCATCATCTGGAACTCAGACATGCACGGCACCAGTGCACTTACCTGTATCTTGCGCCGTCGCTTCTTGAGCGTATGGTAGTTGGCGGCGAGCAACTTGAGCTCCGTTTCGAGTCGCTGCCGCTCCTGCACCAGCTTCGGAAGAAACTCGCTGTACCTGCCGTTCCCAGTTACCGGTTAACCACACGCTAAAAACATCCTTTTTCAAAAAATAAAATAGTGAATTGAATTTTGAGATTTTGATGATTAAAGAAATTGTGATATAAAAATCGGCAAAATAGAAAAAAAAATTTGAAAAGAGGAGAGGGCAAGTAGGTACTTGAGCACTTCGCCTTCCCGACTGGCCGATGACAACTGGGGCTGCGAAGTAGAAGAAGAGGAAGTAGAGGAAGAGGAAGATGGCGATAGGCCACTCTTGGATGTGGAAGGTGTTGGAGATGGAGCAAAGGGAGAGGAGGAAGAGGAGGCAGATGATGAGAATGTAGAGGCAGATGTCGAACTACTACCGGGACCGGCGGCCTTGGTGTGGCCGCGCATGGTCGGGGATGGCACGACGACCGCCTGCTGGGACGTGCGGAGGCCCCGTGGTCGCACCGTCACCTCATTAGAGGAATGGGAAAGGGGATGCGTCGAGTCCTTCTCGGCGAGGGCGCCCAGGGATGAGGACGAGGAGGCACCTCCATGGTGATGGTAGGCCGGGGCCGATGCGGGCTTGATCGACATGGAAGGAAGGGGGAATTAAAATCTAATTCTATTTTTTGTGTAATTAAAGAAGCTTAAAATTGATGTGAATTATTTAAAAATGTGATTTTGCGCGAAAAGGTAAAAATAATAAAATATGAGGAGTGCCTCTCTCTCTCCAGGCCTGGAGGTCGCCGTCACCGTAGAATGACGGTGAATCGAAGGGGAGAGAAGAGAAGAGAGAGATCAATGCGAGAGGGACATGGGAGTGATCGATCGCCAGGCAGAGCAGTAGAGTACACAGGCTAGAAATAAAACCAAAATAAAAAATAAAAAAAGCACGGAGAACGATGTCGAGTACGCCTTCCTTTTGCCGATCCGGCTTTTTTAGAAATAAAAATAGAGAGAAGCGCAGTTTGCTTGTCGAATTTTTGTGAAATTTCAATATCTGGCGAATCAGGATTCAGCTTGGAACCGGAGTAATCGGTGAAGAATGCAAAAAAGATTAGCGCCACACATCTCCATCGACAAATTGTGTGATTGATTAGATTGACACAAAAAGAGGTGTACATTGAAGGTGATCTACAACCCAAGTGTTCGTGTTCATCTTAGAAAATTATTTCAACACCGGCTACAAAGCACAACATTTAGTGGCTGGTCTGGCCCATGTAGTTGGCACCACCGGCCTTGATGACGGTCTGGATGAGCTTCTGCTCGTCAATGTCTTCACGCTCGGAGAACTGAGTCTCGACGGCGAAGTCCCTGAAGACCTGCTTAACGTTGGCCTTGTGCACGGACACCTTGGCCTTCCTGAGGATGGCGGCCTTGGGACCGGTCCAGGCGATGAAGATGAACTTGGCGCGCTTGGACTCCTCGTCACCGGTGGTCACGCGGAGGTAAGCGAACTGGCAGGCGTCATCCTGGAAGTGAGCCGCGAGGTCGTTAAGACCACCCTGGCCGGAGGCCTCGAGCACGATCTTGTCGCGGGCCGAGGGGTCGTAGCCAGCCACCGCCCTGTTGTCCAGGAGAGCGTCAGTTCATACATCTTTCACAACCCAACTACTACACTACAACGGTTAACGTTGACCGCACGAAGACCACACAAAGACCACACCCACGTGGAAGAGATGAAAGACAAAGAAAGGAAGGACTCCAAGAGGGAGGCGCTACACGGAACAAGAATATTTTGGGTTCCAAGTAGAGATAGATTTGTGAAGTGGGGTAAAAGAGCACTCCAAGTCACTGGATTCCATCACCTCACATTCTTGGGAATATAGAATGGAATTGAGAAGATGGAACCCTGAAAGAAAAAATCCAACCAAAAAATGGTTGATGAATTGGGAAGAAGTATGGGTGTGGGACCAAATGGGGGAAGGAAAGAACAGTGTAGGGGGTAAGAGGTCACTGAGAGGGCGAAAGAAGGTAGATGGGGAGTAGGGTAACGAGACGGAAGAGACAAGGGAAGTGAAAGAAAACAGATCACGGAAGGAATCGATTGGAGGGACCAACGTACCAGGTGGTGGGGTCGCTGTCCGAGCGGACGGCGGCGTAGGCATCAGCAAGACGGTGATCAGAGACGTCGGCCATGGTAAAAGTGTAAAGTGTGTTTAATCAAAGAGTGAGGGTGTGGTGCGGTGGTGACAAGAAGTGCGCAAGAGCCAAAACGGGCCTTATGAGCGTGGACGGGGGACACACAGCGAGAGGGGGTGGGGGGTATCCTCCGGTGGTCCCCTCGCCGTTGCGCGATGGGGCAACGGCCAATGCCGGTCGCCTGCCTCGCCATTGGACAGATGATTAGGTAAATTGCCCTAATGCCTAGTTTTTTGGGACCAAATACCCGGTTTCTTCCTGCTATATGCCCAAGAAACGTTATTGCAAGGGAATTTCAAACTTGTTCCGATGTTGTCGACATTAACGGTACGCCTTGGCGGGAAGGTTTCGAAACAGGTCTATATCTTTGTAAATGTTTCGTTGTGAGTATCTGAAAATTTCAGATGGTGCTTGAGTTTGCCACTTCGCCGGAAGCACACAAACACATCTTGTGTCTCTTACCACCATGTCGCGGTACCTGACCCAACGACGAGGAGGTACGAACGAAGAGGAAACACCCGCCGCATCACAGTCACGATTCTCATCCTGTCTGGAGGCCACGCCACCTAGCTCGACTGCTGCCCCGCGGCGAAGGAAGACGGATGACTTCTTCTTCACGATGATGGTGATGGCCATCTTCCTGCCAGCAGTGCTCTTTGGCGTCGCAACGATGGGCACGGCCATCTTCACTGCCAACAACGTGCTCCTCATCATTATTGGTCTTGGCATCTTTACCTTCTACAACTTTTACCAACCACGCACCTAGGTGGCCAAACGCTGTACATTTGTTGATCAAATTGATTTTATCTTTTACTGCAAATGTTTTCATTTTCATTTTTTTCATTTTTCCAATACATGACATATTCTAAATGATTTTGATTTTTATCTTCATTTTGATTTTAATATTTTATTCTTCATTTTGGTAATGGCAAGTGGGTCAGTATTGGCCACACTGGGTGATGACGACGGGGAGCTTGGGTTTGTTGTTGGAGCCGATGGTGGAGACGTTCTCGATCATGCGCACGATGCGGAGGCCGTCCTCGATCACCTTCCCAAACACGACGTGCTTGTTGTCCAGCCAGTCGCATGGATCACACGTGATGAAGAACTGGCAGCCGTTCGTGTTCGGACCCGAGTTGGCCTGCTCGAGCAGCACAAGCAACACGCACCATTCGAAGAGTCAGTGTAAGTGACGTTTGGCATCATCATCCGTGATTGTGTGTGCGTGTAGAGAATGAAAGAATCAAGAAGGGAACGCCACGCTTGACGAGCACAAGCAAAAGGAACATGGGAGACAGAATCAATGCACGACCAAAGACATCGTCCCAAGCGACACTCACACAAAGTGTATCTCCTGCGTCTACTAGCGAGATGATGTAGAGTGAATGCACTAGGAGAAGATGGTACCATCGAGAGCAGACCGGGTTCGGTGTGCTTGATCTCGAAGTTCTCATCAGCGAACTTGTCGCCGTAGATGCTGGCGCTGCCTGTGCCGTCCCCGTTGATGAAGTCGCCGGCCTGCACCATGAACCCCTTGATGATGCGGTGGAAGGTGGCGCCCTTGTACCCGATCGGCTTCCCGTTCTTCACGTACTCGCCGGTACAGAACTGCCTGCAAAAGAAAATAAATAAACAAAAAGTGTAAGTCCCTCTGCCGCTTTTATAATTAACCATTCATATAATTTAAAATAAATATTATAAATTTATTAGCTTTTGAAAAAAGAAAAAGATTATATCTTTATGAAAAAAGATATCTTAATAGTAATAATAAATTCGGGTCTGGAAGAAGATCGCGCACCGAAAGTTCTCAGCAGTCTTGGGCACGACGTCAGAGTACAGTTCCATCTTGATGCGGCCCACATGATGGCCACCAATCGACACATCAAAGAACACGATCGGTCGCTCTGCCATCTCTTCGATTTCGTTTGTAGCGAGAAGAGAAAAAGAAAAGAAAATGCCCAAGAATCTTTACATAACACAATAATTCCTAACATTCCTATCAATTCTTTCTAGGAATTCCGAAAGATGCGAAACATTATTTCAAATTTATTGCTCATCTTTGGGGAGGAAGATGAAGGGAGGTTGTGTGGGTCTCAAAAGGCCTCCTCCTTCCGATTCTCCTTCTCCAACAACGTCCCTTCTTCCCCACTCCAGGGCATCCATGCATCACCATCAGCAACAGCATTCACAACATCTGTCCTCATCTTCACCACCATCTCGCAAAAGGCCCGCCACCTCGAGTTTTCCGCCACATCCCCAGACATTTCAAATCCAGAATTTGCATCAACATTCTTCTCAACCACCACATCTTCACCATCACCTCCAAAATGGGATTTCTTCATCTTCTCCATCTTCATCTTCACCACCTTCTTCTTCTTTTTCACCCACACCTGGCGTGGTGGTCAGCACACCTCCTCTTCCTGCTTTGGTACGACATGGACATGACCTTCACGATTGGGAAGGCGACGACGCGGACGCCTTGCTCCTGGAGGAGCAGCATGAAGAAGAAGAGGATGAGCTTCTTCTTCCCTCCGCCATGACCTCAGCAGCAGGAAGAGGAGGAGGAGATGAAGAAGACGGCACCAATGATCCGGGGAACGAGAGCGAGGTGCCTACGCTCGCCATCGGCGCGGACATCTCCGAGTCGACGTGGCTGGCCGAACACAACGAAGAGGGAGATGAAGAAGAAGAAGAGGACGATGGTGATGGTGGCAATGGTGATGGTGATGACGATGATGATGAAGGCGAAGATGATGGCTTGTGGGGTCTGCCGCCGGTGGTGGGTGAGATTCTCGGGCAGCGAGGCATCTCCCAGTTCTATGGTGAGTGAGCAGCGAGCTCCCGGCTGTGCTTCTTCTCTTTCGTCCTTGTTGTAACTAACCTTTTCGTCATCGTAACTTAAACAGAGTGGCAGACAGAGTGCCTGAACAGCACGGCGTTCCTTTCCGGAGACAACTTCCTCCTCTCCCTCCCCACCTCTGGCGGCAAGGTACAACATGTCGCCCACGCCTTGGTGAAGTCTCAGCCACGGATCTAACAAGTGGATCCATTCGTATCTTGCAGACCCTTGTAGCAGAGATTGCACTTCTGCGATGCATTCAGGTCGGTGGCCGAAGCGGTAAGGCGCATTCTTGTTGCTGTTGCGAGGTGATGAAGCTTGAACCGGTTTGGTGATCACCTCCTTTTCATCCTGATCAGGATTGTTGGTGCTTCCCTACGTTTCGCTTGTGGCTGAGAAGTCCATCGCGTTGGAGCAATTCACAAACGCTCTGGGCTTTCGCACCGAGGTAAGTCAATCAATGGCCTCGGCGAGCTTGTACTGTGTGGATAACCTCTTGGGATGTTCGTCAGGCCTATCATTCGTACCAGGGACGTTTCCCCTTTCCTCGCGGACCCATTCTTGCTGTGGCCACGATCGAGAAGGCCGGAGTGATCATTAGCCAGCTTGCCGAAGAGGGAAGGCTGAACGAGCTTGGTGTTGTTGTGGTTGATGAACTGCGTACGTTCAATCAAATCTCACGTGGAAACGATGCATTAACTCATGTCAACGCATCCTTCTTGGCAGATATGATTGGTGATGGCGACCGAGGAGCTGTACTCGAGCAGCTTCTAGCGAAGGTTCTTTTCCTTTCTCCTACGACGCAGATCGTGGGCATGACCGCTACAATCGGCAACTTACCTCGTGTGGGACGTTGGCTTCGAGCCGTCACGTACACTACGACATTCCGGCCGGTGCCGTTGCGTCAAATGGTACTCATCATCCCCTTCTCTTATCCTTCTAGCTCTGCGTAACCTTTTGAGGACTTCAGATAAAGATAGGATCCTACGTTTTCGATGAACGGGGACATCGTCTCCGAAGAATGGATCCGGAACCAAACGAAGTTGAACAAGTCCTTCCATTTGTTACGGAGGTGAATACGCTTCGTTTCAATACGTGCGCAGTAAGATTGAGTATCGACTGACACTTGACATCCACAGGTCGTACCTCAGCATAGCGTTCTGGTCTTCTGCCCTACCAAGCGTCAAACTGAAGTATGCGCTAAGAACTTGGCCTCACTTCTTCCCTCTCCATCTCCCTCCTTACGGTATCGTCACCAATTTGCAGTTTCTAATCTACTTCGAATACTTACACACTTATCACTGCTAGACATGATCGAGAGTTCATCGTGCAGCGACTGAAGATGGCTGGTGGAGGCGATTCTCTGCTCGCGACGACCATTCCTGCCGGTGTTGCGTATCATCACTCCGGTAATCTTAATCACGAAGCGATGCCTTAGTATGATCCGTTGACGCTTATTGCCTTCTCAGGACTAACGGCTGAAGAGCGAGAAATCATTGAAGAGGCCTATCGTACCAGACTGATCAACGTACTGCTCTGCACCTCAACGCTCGCTGCTGGTAATGTGCTAGATACCGCCAGCCACTGAACTACATCCTCATCCTGCCTTTCCTCAGGGGTCAATCTGCCCGCACGGAGGGTGATCATCCGTGCTCCATACATGGGAAACGAGTTCCTCACTCGCGCTCGATATCTACAAATGATCGGACGAGCAGGCCGAGTACGTCACAATCCATCCGATCAGGTCTAGACTTAGCGTGCTAAAAACAAGGTTCCAACAGGCAGGGCTGGACGAGTACGGTGAGTCGATACTTATCGTCAAGAAAGATGACAAGAAGCGTGGCATCGAGTTGATTCAAGGCGAGATACCGCCAGCGCTCAGCCAATGCAGGTCAACTGCCTCTCTCACTGACCCTCGCTCTCACCTATCTAACAATCTTGACAGAGACGAAGCGTTGCATCGATTTTTGCTTGATGCCTTGGCTTGTCGCCATGTAGCAACCTATGAGCAAGTGTGCAACTTGGTGGCGTGCACGCTGCGAGGAATCGAAGCAGTGGAACAACAAGAGCAACAACTCCTTATGGAAGTAGAGCAAAGCTTGCTCTGGTTGGAAAGTCAAGGTTTTATTGTACGAAAGCAGCAGACGGTACAGTTGGACAACGGAGCCTTGCAACTTGTCGATACTTTCGAACCTACATCACTCGCGCAAGCTACCTCGCGATCAGGTCCATCCGTCTCTTGTCATCTTACGCACTTCGTACTGACTTCACCGTTTCACTCAGGTTTGTCACCACAAGTGGCATTGACACTCAGGGATGAGTTCGAGAATGCTCGAAAGCGGCTCATCCTGGCAGGTATGTTGATCGCTCTCCCTGTGGAATAGAGCTGTATTGAACCATCCTTCATTCTTTGTTAGATGAGCTGCACGTGTGCTATCTCATCACTCCGATCGGCGCCCTTCTTGAACCGCGAGACTGGATGGGGTTCGCTCTCGTACTGAGCTTGCCAGAGATGATGAACTTGGATTCTAACTTGCTGTCAACAGCTTTTTCCAAATGTATCAGAAGATCGGAGCTGTGCGACAGGAAATTGGTGCCGCTGTAGGCATGCACGAGGGCTACCTATCTGCCCGAGCGACAGGCAAGGAGAGCACGAGCGAAGAGGCCAAACGCAGCCATTTCGTGTGCGAGCGATTTTTCACCGCGCTTGTCCTCTACGACCTCCTTCGGGAGGTTCCTGTCCGAGATGTTGCCGCACGATATCAAGTCAATCGCGGGACGCTACAACAGCTCATGCAAAAGGGTATCTCAACCACTCAGTTTGATGAGCGCGAAGCCGCCGTTAACTCAACTCTTTCCAGCATCAAGTTTTGCTACCATGTGCCGAGTCTTTTGCAACCAAATGGGATGGTGGGAACTCGGAGTGGTACGCCACAGAGGCTTCCGCATTGATCATCAACTGACCACGTGCATATCCAGATAATCGACAAGTACGTGGCGCGTCTCTATCACGGGGTGAAAGAAGAGCTCGTTCCCCTCGTGGAGATACCAAGCGTCAAACCCTCTCAAGCCCGAGCACTCTACCAAGCTGGTATGTTTGTCTTGAGATCCCAACTAAACCCCGTGCTTACGCGCTTGATGAAACAGGCTATCAGGCAGTCCGTGCAGTGGCGCAAGCGCAGCCGGAGGATCTGCTGAAGATTGGCCTTGGGTCTCAGTTCTCTCTTGAGTACTGCATCCCCGAGTTTGCTGTGGTGTGGCCGTTCTGGTTCTGATCTTTTCTTACTGCCAATATCAGAGATGCCCATCGCCTCATTGAAGAGGCGAAAGCACAGTTGGAGCGACGTGCAAGTGAGATGCGCGCTTCGGCCGAGGAGATGCTGCGTGCTGCACAGGCTCTGGAATGATGTTCATTGCCTCTGTTCCTCAAGGCGGTGACAAAATGAAGATCGAGTGAGGAGTGTTTCCGCGGTTGTCTCTTCAGTTTCTGCTTGCGCACTACGGCCGAAGAATGCACACAAGGAATGCATCACGAATCGTGGTGTCGCGTCAGTAGTGCCAATCTAACTATCTACAAACTTGGCATCAAGCCGACCGTCGAGTTGCTGAAGGTTCTCAATAGGTGCGGCGCAAAAGTCCACCGCGAGGATCTCCTGGATGAGTGAATGTGGCCACCAGTCAATGTACCAATGACATAGCGATAAGTGCGCTCATCACCGATGCGTACCGATGCTGGTGGCATGCGGAAGAACACCTCATCATCGGAGATGATGAGTCGGTGCGTGGGATTCATCTTTGATTTGTAGTTGAGTCCCTTCTCCATGTGGTTCATGGACATTGCATTCTTATCCTCGTATGAAGCATACATGCCCGTGTAGCCCCTCTCCGCTGCCCACCGAATTATCCAGGGCGTCCACAGGAACTACACAACAAAGTAAAGTGTCAGCACAGGGTTGATGATCTCAGCATTGAGTGGAAGTGGAGGGAGGATACTGGTTTGTCTTTCATCCATGCGGTTGGGACCATGCCGGTGACGTAGGGCCTAAACTTGTCGTTCTCGGTCTGAAATGACGATACATTGGCGATCAGTGCAGAAGATGGCAGATAAAGAAAGACGTCCCAAGACCGTACCTTGCGCTGGCGATACCAATACAAAAACTCCTCCCAGCGCTTGGGATAGACCAGCGTACCCCAGCTTCCGACAAGCGGGTAATAGAATGGAGTAGAGTTGGTGTTGATCGGCAATGTTAGCGAGCCTGTAGTCCTGCAGCGCATTGTGCGTTAATCGTTATGATCCAATTTCATTTTGGGAAGGACGTACTTGCAAGGGACAAGCCACTGCTGCTGTAGTGAGAAACCGTACATACTGCCAACGATGAGCACGCATGGGAGAAGATTCAATTAGACTAAAGAAGAGAAGAAGGTGGAGAAGGGCTTACCGAGGGGTGTAGTGCTTCTTGTTCGCATGGTACTGTCGAATCGCGAGCTTGATCCACCGATAGAAGAAGGGCGACTGTTCAAGGTCGTCTTCCATGATGTACGCAAACTCATTAATGGGCAGAGGCGTGCTGGGCAGAGGAGGCAGAGGAAAAGAGCTCATGTCCACTTCTGTCAATGTCGAGTTATCAGATGATGTATATGCCGACTTGGTAAAGCAGCTGAGCCATTGAAAGATAAGTCCGACGTTGCGGTCCTGCTTGATTATTCGCTTCCTACCGTGTGTCCATTGCGCCTACACAATCCAGTGTTATTACTGATACCAGTTCGGTGGCAAAAAAGGGCGGTTTAGAAGCGACGTACAGCGGCAGCCTCCTTCAAGATGGCATCATTGCTCTCCTTGTTGTAGTCGACGTAGATCTCGACATCGACCTCATCCCCGTCGTAGTGCGCTTTCTCGAGTGACCCGAGCAGACGCTAAGAATGGGCGAGCAAGCTGAGTACGGCAGATGAGCTCAGACGTGCACAATATCGTACCTTGAGTGCTGAGACTCGGGAGTACGTCAGGACCTTGAGAACGATGCGTATGTTGTCCTCGTCGGTTGATGGAACTGGGATAGGCCAGGTCTTTTCATTCGGCAGCTCACACTCACTGAACATCGTTCGGATGAGGCCATATGAACATCTCAAAGGAGAACAGCGAGCGTTGTAAGAGCACGTACCCCTGCTCCGAGCACAGCCATAGTTTATGCTTCACCATCTCGTCCCGAATGTGAGTTGACGCTTCATCGTTGCTCGTCGATGATTCAGCGGTGGACGGGAAGTAGGCCACCACGGGAGGAATGATGGGGATCGGGTGCGCCTTGTAGGCACGGTTCTCGTGCACTCGAAACACCTCGCGGGAATCCGGGTGAAACAGGTCAGGATCAAGGCTCCTCATGCTGATGCCGTGCGACTGTACAAGGCCCTCGACGTCACCCACTGCACAGAGGGACGACATGACTGAATCCTTCGCTGATTCGTTCTGTCGCAGCTTGACCGCCAGAGCGCTGTAGAACTTGCTCACCTCACTGCTGGCGGCGACGTACACCATTGCCCCGCACGGGTCAGGCGCTGGCGCCGTCCGCTTGACAGATGAGACGTCCTCTGAACACAACATTGGCACAAGTTTGGAGAAGTGAGTGATGTCATCAGCGCGTTCAACGTGCAATCTTGTCCATCATGCGCGCAATCCATCATCGCGTGAATGCATCGATGACGTACTGTTGCGGCGGTAGGAAACCACCGTTTCCTTGCGCTTGGTCGGATGGCCGATCGTCTGCAGGTCGTCCATATGGCGCCGATCTGCGTGCGTGTGAATGAATTGGAACGGATTGCCCAGCCACACCTGACGCATGTCCTGCACGAGCAGAACATCCACGCCCACGCCCGCCATCGCGCCGACCAGCTCGTACAGGTCGGCCAGCTCGCCACGACCGTCGGCCTCTTCCGTCGCCGTCGACGCCGCTGCCGCCGCGGCCACCTCGTCGATAAGCGTGCGCGCATTCATCATCATTGTCATCGTCGTCGCCTTATTCCGCAGCGTCACGACGGCCGCCAGCACCTCGCGCTGCAGCGCCAGCGACACCATCAGCGCTCCGCTCGTCTTCTTCATCGTCTTCTCCTCCTCCGCCAGCCACTGTCGCGCAGTCTCGTCGGTCGACACCAGCACCAACGGCGGCCGCGTCTCGGCGGCGTCGGCCACCGCGCGTGCGCGCCACGAGCACAGCCAATTGCGGGCGAACGGCAGCGTCTCCCGGCTGACGACTCCCATCACCACCGCCGGCCGCGGCAGCCGCCAGACACCTCCTCCGTCATCGCCGCCGGCCGGCGGCGGCCGCTCCTCCTTGCCCAGGTCGTGGCTGAGCTGCTGCTGCTCGTCATCGTCGCCAGCGTGCAGGTAGGCCGCCGGCGGCGCCGGCTGGAGGGCGCTGAACTCGAGCCAGAGGACAAGAAGGAGGACGGCCGCCACGCCGAGGAGGGTGCGGCGGCGGTTGTGCACGCCGAGCAGCTGCCGGAGAGGCTCCAACCCACAGGCTGCACCTGCTGCGGCGGCGGCGACTGGCGCGCGGCGGCCGCCGCTGGGTCGCAGCTGCCCGACCACCATGGATGGGGGTGTAGTGTGGTGGTGGTGGCCAACACAACTTATAAACTCGAGATAAGAGAGAAAAATAATAATATTATTATTCTATTTCTGCCGCAACGTGGCAGAGCGGGGAAGAGCAACGTTGCGGGGCTCGGAAAAAGAAAAAAAGAAAAAAGAAAACACAAGGAAACATACCATACATACCATACCACGGTGGTTTCGAAATTTCGATCAAGACTATGATTCCTCAACACTCCAGACATTCTCTATACATCACAATAAGATTCACCAATATATTCACAAAGATTTCTAGAATAATGGAAAGTTGTATGGGCCATATCCTTTAGGTGTGAGTAAAAAATCCAACATTGACGAGAAACAAAGGGTGCTTATAAATATTAAGAAAAAAGACAAGCTAAAGGATTGGCATGGGGCAGTACAAAGAAGTTGACAGATAAAGGGCTCAGAACAAGAGTGGGATCGCCACTTGAATCGATGTAGGGTTCCAGTGATGGAGGACGCCCTTGATGATCAAGAAGAAGTGGACGGCCATTGAGCTCCATGATCGGACTATCTGGACGTGGCGCGGAGAGGCGGTACTCCTCGCGCACGGCAAGGTCTTGTTGAGAGAGGCTCACAAACCTGATGGGTGGCGAGAAGGTGCTGTTGTCCAGGTTGATGAGCAACAGGGTGATGCCGCTCCTGTTGTGCGCGCAGTGGGCGTAGAAGCGGATCTTGGGGCTGTCGAATGCCACCTGAGTGCTGAGCACGCGAGAGCCCATCACCTTCTTCCAGATCAGAGCAGTGAAGAAGTCGGGGTTGGGATGGAAGTCGGTCCAGTTGAGCAATCCGTACCATCCACCGACCTACCACAGATGATCGTCGCTAAAGTTAAGATACATTCATCTGATGAGATCCGTCACGCGTGCGTACCAATGTCTGGCGACAAAACACCTTGTGCCCAACCTGGGCGAGGATGCCGGCCTGATCGGCGTACCAGATAGACGAGATGAAGGCATTGGTGGTCATGTTGCGCCCACTATGCCACGCTGCTGCGGACTCACCGACCCACGCTTGTGCGCGAGG
>CDEZ01021640.1:0-15211 GCA_000826365.1 Acanthamoeba royreba | reverse complement strand
CGAGTGATGACAGTGTCCTTCATGTTGTCGTTGCATACTGGACAACGAAGCATTTTCTGAAAGAAGAAAAGCACAAAACGTGAGCCCAGAGTGCACAGGAGGGTAATAAAATAGCTTTACCCGAAGCGTGGTGACCTCCTCCTCGAGAAGCGCGTCAACAGATCCTTTTGCAGATAATCGTTCTACCTTTCGCTTAAGGACGTTGCGCTCCTCCATTAGTCGTGCCATCTTGTCCTCTCCCCTTTCAAGCACACTACTCTGTTCGTCCACCTTCTTTTTGTAGTCTGTCAACGCAGCACTGGCTTGGTCCTACAAAAAGGGCAATCAGAACAGAATTTAGAGCATCGGAGCTAGAAGCGACATCGCACCAGCCTGGCTTTATACTCAACTAGCTGTTGGGTCGCCTCTCTTGCAGCCCGTTTGTGCCCTTCGAGAATATTGCTGAAAGCGGCTATCTGCTCGTTAGCCTTGTTGATTTGATCTTCCATCGTCTTGGCCTTGGTTTCTTCTCGTTTGAGCACTTCTTTCTGTTGCTCATACCTTGAGTTGTAGAGTAACATTCTTAGTGAGCAATATTACCCCCAAAAAAAATCATGAAGATGTACTTTTCACTGGCAAACTTGATTTGAGCCTGAAGTTGCTTGGCCTCCTCGCGTAACTGATTTTGCAGCTGCTCGGATTTAATTCTCTGTGATTCAATTGGTTAGAAGTTTGCACAAATGACAAAAACGTTAAGTGTACGCGTACATCAGACATGAGCTTAGTAGTTGTTTCATCCTTATCCGACAACTGCTGCAACAGTCTCTGATTCTGCTCCATGATAGTCTCGAACTCCTTTGAAATCACTTCCATCTCCGTAAGGTACCTACAGGAGCAGAATCGCTTGTCAATAACAAAGCATGGTGCGCTGGCTGATAGGTGCGTGCTACCCGGCGGCATCCTTTTTGGAAGTGTCAAGAGCCTTTTGCAGATCTCGTATGCTCTGCTCCGCCTTGGCCAACATTCTCGGGTAATCTTTAGCCTAAAAATACAGTAAGTATCGATTTGCTTCTCCTGAGGAAACAGGACCTACCTTGTCATGGTGCGCTGGTGAGGGTGAAGAGGAAGATGACGAAGATGAAGATGATGACGAAGACGTTTCTGCACCGGCCGCAGCTGGTTTGTCTCGCGAAGGCTCGTATTTGCTTAGCCGACTCTTGTAATAGTTAAGTTCATCGGCAAGCTTGCGTTCGTTCCTTTTCACTTCATGTAATTCTCGTTTTTCCCGAGGAAGGCTTTCAGTTATCGCTCTGAGTTCGCGCTGTAGATCATCGCATTTTCTGGTGATATGGGCGATGAATAAGTCTTGTAAAGAAGATCAGACCTGGAGGGTAGCCATACTTTCTGAGTTCATCGCGTTCTCGCTGCAGCGACTTGAGCTCGGCAGACTGTCAGAGTGGAGTCTTCATAAATACAGGAAATTATGAAAGATAAGGTCTAATGGTACCTGAGCAGCCGAATCATTTGATTGGCTTCTTTCGGCTTCCCTCATTTCCTTGTACTGGTCGACATCTCGCTTCAACTTTGAATTTTGGTCTTGCAACGTGGAGATGGTGAGTTTGAATTCATTTATCACCTGCGCATTGGGAATGAACAGTGAATTAGCTACAGAGCCCGGAATGCTCGTAATAATGAGAATGGAATAGAGTACTTGCTGGCTTGGGAGCGAGGCCTTCTTTTGTTCCAAGCGGTATATGAGATTATCTCTTTCGCCTCTGATTCGCGCAAGGGCGGCATCCTTATCCTTAATCTCTCGCTCCAACTCTTGCCGTCGAGCTTGCTCATTTTTCTGGAGCAGATCAATTAAGCGCGGCACTCACGCATAAACATGTGGCTTGGTACCTGCATCCTCTCCTTTTCTTCTCTCTTCTCTTGTTCCAAACCGGAGACAGTCCTCTGCAGCTGAGCACAGAGTCCTCTTTGGGATTCGAAATCCATCACCGCCATTTGCAGGTGGGCCTCAAGTGTCCTGTATGCAGGTGATGTCCGCACAATTTGTTCTGGCAGATTGAGCAGCTTCACCACGTTATACAAATAGTAGTGTTAGGCAGGAATAGAAGCAGTCAGACCATCCATCTTTACCTTGTCATTGAGGTCATTGATTTCTTTTTTCATTTCCACACGCTCCTGACGCAGCTTTTGTATTTCTTTTAACTTATTTTCATCCGCAATCCTCGCTTCGGCTAGCTGTTCGTGTAGCTGTTGAACCTCTTCAGAACTCTGTAAATAGGACATTCAATAAGCGACGTTAAAATGTTGCATGGGACGGGAAATTTACCTCTGATGAGGGTGCTGAAGACGGGGCCGTAGAAGATGACGAAGATGACGAAGATGAAGACGATGACGAAGGGGCTGCAGACGTGGCGCTCATGGCGGCCTTATTTTGGGCCTCTTGGAGGGCTTTGTTCTACGCCAGTTTGTTCCCGTCAACGTCAACAGTCTATAAACATCTGGAAGCCGAAAACGCGGTACCATTCTTTTTATTCTGTTGTGGCAGGTCGAGAGGTCAGCCTTGGCGTCCTCCAATTCGATGGATAGCTCCCTCACTTTCCTTTCAGCATACACCCAGCCTGTGTGCACAGTGTGAGGTTGTTAAGTATAGCGAAATAACATGGGCCGCTAATTACGCACCCGTTCTCGATTTAGCATAGCCGCCGTAAAGAAGTGAGTTCTTTTGTTGAAGTTGAGCCACCAGCTTCTCAAGCTTGGCCACACGCTCCGCAGCAGCTGGTAAAGAGAGATAGAGACGAGTAAGACAGCTGTGCAAGAATTTCGGACAAAAATTCAGCACACCATGTTCGTGGCCTTTTCTCTGCTTCTGGATGGCATCGCACAGTTGGATGAGAAGTCGTCGCGTGAATGCCGACCTTCGTTCGAGAGCCGGTTCGTAACGCTCCCTCAACAACAGACGCCGGTGCTCCTCCTCCACCTTTTCATCATCGTCATCATCCTGCTCCTCTTCCTCTTCGTTTTCCTCTTCCTTCACTCTTGGCCCTTTCTTTTCCTTGTCCTTTTCTTCTTTCACGATAGCAGCCAGCCGCACATCGGGCAACGAAGGCTCATAGCCGTCCTCAGTTTTCACCAACTTTGTTGCGCTGCACTCTTCCTCCACCAACATTTGTAAAAAGGAGCGGTCTTCGTCCTCACTTGATGCCGGTGGCGGTCCTGCACCCAAAAAAAAAGGTAAAAATGTGCCAATAAAAACAAAAATAAAAAATTAACTAACTCGTACGATTCATGATTTCCTCCATGCTCGCGGGATCGATCGAGCCCAATATTGCGTGCAGATTATCATCGAGCTGCAATCAAAATACATGTTACATTAACCTTACAAACATTTTTTTAAAATGATTTTGATATATCTTCGAGGGTGAGAAGCTATGCGCACCGCATTCCAGTGATGGGAGAGTAAGGAGAGGCCATTGTTGGCCTCGCGCTCCCGCGCCTCGCTGGCGCGCAGCTTGGTCCTGAGCGAGTTGATCTCATCCTTCTTCTCCTTCAGCAGAGTGGAGAGCGATCGGTTCTGGTATTGCAGCAGCTCCAGCTCGCTCTGTAGAATAAAATCCTCTCCAATTAGGTTCTTCAATCTTGCACCCAAATTGCCGCCATTTCTTGGCTCAATCTACATGAAGAAGATGAAGAATTGGGGATGAGGTTGGTTCGGCGAGGATGGACCGACCTTTTCGCCTGCACCAGCGCCAAACGTGACGCCATAGCCAACGGCGGCCATCAAGGGGGCGCCTGAAGATCCATTGCCGCTCGATTGGAGAGAGCGCTTCTTAGGGGGCGGATGGGAGGCCTGTGTGGAGACCGACAGCTTCCTCTTCGACATCTTCGCCAAGAAGGGGGAAGGAGGGCGCAGCTGGGTTCGGCGGTGCGTGTTGCTCTCTTCCCTCGGCGGCAGAAGAAAAAGTTCGAATTTATTTATTTTATTTTCATTCCAATTTTTATTTATTTTATTTTCGATTTTTCGCAATTGCTGTAGGTTGAGCAAGAGGGACTGGAGAAGGGAGCATGGTCACGGAAGGGCGAAGATGTTATGCACCCTTCTCTTTTTTGTCCTTGCTGCTTTCCTTGACTTCCTTCTCCTCTTTCTTCTCCTTGCTGTTTTCCTTGGCTTCCCTCTTCTCGGCCTCCTTGGCCTGTTCGAGGAGTTCGTTGACCCGTCGGGCGATCTCCTTGGCTGCTTCACCCTGAACCACTTCCTGTTGTCGTGCGGTCAGGCCCAAACGTACATCAGTACACAAAACATCGGGATTGGCACCTTGATGTGATCGATCGCCGCTTGCAGAGTGGAATCAATCCGGCTCTCATGGGCCATAAGGATCTTTCGCACGATGTTGCGGTAGACCCATATCGCTCCCTACAATCGCACAGCGGTCATGAAGTAGATATACATTCACCGAGAGGCCTCCCAGGGACGTACTTGCGTTTGCGGAAGGAAGCACCACACGAGGAATATCAGCTTGACCGGGTAGTAGAGTGGGAAGTAGTAGAGAAGAGTGCGTGAAAAGTATTCCACCAGCGTGAAAGCCGCGAAGACCACCCAGTATGTGAGCCACTGAGTATCATCATTGGGATCTGCAGCGGTTCAGCACAGCCGCGGTCCCTGATTAGCATTCCCGCTACAAGGTGGCGCCCAGTAGCGTGCCTGATGACTCAATCGCCTTGAACGAAGCGTAGGCCGGATAGGCAAACCCGATGAGGTTGGTGAGCAAGTTGTCCTGTAGCCACCACATCAGAAGTACATTTCTGGTCAAATTCAAATTCAAAACTTTTAAAGCGCGGAGTTAGGCCCACATCGTACAAGGAGACCAATAACGATGCTCACGAAGACGGCTGCTGTGGCGCACAACGCCCAGGCCGAACGAGAAAGGCCAGTCTTCTGCTCCAGCAAAGCCAGAAGAGGCACATTGCTGAGATCCCTTTCCAACTGCTCCCGCAACAGCTGAAGGGACTCCATCGCTCTTCTGTCTCTTCTTTATGTTTTTCCTGTCTCACGCCTTTGCCCTTGCTACAAACCGTTTCCTTTCCTCAAACTTGAATTTCTTTCTACTTTCTTTCCTGCTGACGTAAGCAGCCTTCTTTACGAAGTGCTGTTTCTTCGAATACCAACCGGACGAACGGCACCGCTCATTCTTGATCATCGTGCAAGAGATCTAAATCCAACATGTCATCTCTCGGAGGATTCGACTTGGCCACGTTCACCGAGCGCGCCGGGCGACTGTACGACAAGGCCGTGGTGGTGGCTCGTGTTGGCTTCCATTGGGGCTTCATTCCTCTTATCATCTTCCTCGGAGTCCGATCCATGAGGCGAGAGCAGAGCTGGCTCTCACTCATCCTTCCCACCCCCTACCTCCTTCCTTAAAAAACCACGACCTGATGGCTGACCGAGACCCGGATGGACTTCGGCAAGGTCTCCCACTTCCTGCACAGATTAATCCATGCCTCGCGCCTTTTAATTCGTGGGGCAGATCCGGCACGACACTCGCGCAGTTCTTCGTGTGTAAGGCTGATTAATTTTGTTATGTAACGGATTGCACTCTGCCGATAAAACAAAAAGAAGATTTCCATCAATTTGTGTGTCAATTTATTTTCTTTTTCAATTTCTCGTATGTTTAGCCGAAGGAAATACTTTATTTGTGATCAATTTTTGGCTTTTCGACGTAAATTGTGAACAACACAACAACAATGGCGGCACGCAAGGGTACTGGTGCATTCGTCTCTCGCACCTCCTCTTCCTTCAAGCCCATTAATGGTTACCAGGCCTATGGTAATTTCATTTTTCCTTCATCCCTTCTTTGGCCTCTTTTTAATCGTCCGAATGTCGTCCCCCCCATCGGGTGGATTTTTTAATTATGGATTGTAGGGCTCAGGCTTGAGGACTTCTACAACGCCGAGAATGAGGAAATCCAAGAGGCTATCAGGAGGCTCCCCAACAAGACCAAGGAGGAGCGCGAGCTGAGGCTGCGCCGTGGCCACGAGCTCCACCTCAAGGGCACCACCCTGCCCGAATCCGAGTGGACCACCCCGGAGGAAGATGGCACCACCTACATGGAGCCCTACCTCAGCGAAGTCATTCAAGAAATCGAGGAGAGGAAGGACTTCCGGGCCGATTTCCTGCGTACGTCCCCCTCTCTCAAAATTTGCTTTGATTTGTTTGGGAATGGCGCCAATTAAGACCCTCTTTCTCGTCTCCTTGCAGTCCCCGTGGAGAAGAGGCATGCGCGCAAGTGAGTCTCGAGAGATCACCAAAGGCAACAGCAAATGATAAATAATAAACCACATGTGCGTACATTCTCTCGCTTCATGCAGCACTCTGCTTCCATGCGAGGAGGGCGTCGGCGAGGAAGGCGGCACGGGGTCGCTTGCCTTGGGTGAGTTCCCTGTGGGGATCCTTCCGCCCGGACCACTCGCCCTGATACAAGATGGACAATGGATCAGCTCTGCTCTGTGCAAGATGGACGTGATGAGGTGGCGATCTTGTGTACATTGGGTCCCTTGGGGAAGTCAGCCGGGATGTCGATCTCGTCGGACCACACGAGGGACTCCTTGACGCCTCCTGCCTCCTGCTTCTCGATAATGACGATGCACGCAGCGTCCACCCACTTGCCCGGCTGCTCGGCGTCGCCGCCCACTTGGTACATGCCGTTCTCAATGCCCACCCACACGTCGGCTTCTGCAGAGGTGCCAGCGGTTAGAGGGCCTCTCCTGCTCGTTCCAACAGCACCGCAGTAGCGATGGCGGTACCGGGCTTGGCCTTGCATGCCTCCAGTACCCTGTGGCGTGCTCCTGTGGGGAGGAGTGCAGATGGTAAGAGAGAGCCTTCATGAAGGCGGGGACGAGATAGGGGGATGACCACGTCAAGGTGGCCGTCACGTTTCGTTTCTTCTTCTTACCTTCCTCGGTCTGGGGGCGGCCGACGGGCTGGGGTGGCACGGCAGACACCACGTCGACTCCACTCACTGTGGCATTGGGGTACACGACCCGCAGGGCCTCCAGCTTGATAGCACTCGTCGACCCGACCACGACCTGCATGTGTCTCTCTTCGGTCTCTTCTTGTGTGAAAAACAGTGACCGGTAACGCGAAGAGATACAACTTGTTTGGTTTGTGTATGTGGCGTGCCAGTGGAGTATGGAAGAACACGCCCTAGCTCCCGTGTACTACAGACAGGGAAGGTGACGATGGAGAGGCAGGCCTATCGGAAGGGGCAATGATATGGGCGAGAGCCTCGATCCTCCGCGCAACCTCGTCAATGGCGTTCTGCATGGACGCGACATCAGCATCGGCCTGTTGTAGCCAGTCGCTGCGTTCGAGAAAAGCCAGGCTGCTCTCGTGCGCGCGACGGTAAAGCGTCTCTGTCTGATCCTCTAGCCGTCGCTGTTCACTAACCGCCGTGCCGCGCAGCTCTTCGATCGTGCTCTGCTTCACCTGGCGAGCATACTCCACAAGAGCCTTCTCCTCGCCCGACCTTTGCTCCTCCTGCGCATCTGGCGTGGTGTGGAGACAGAGCAACATCAATCACAGAATCAGCATTCGTTGTGTCTCAAGTTATGGTTATTGCAAATGGAAAGTGAGTGCAGCTCTCTTCTTCTTCCATGAGGGCTTCTTCTATTGGGCGTGCGCGTCTGCTGTTGTGCTTATGCAGGGCGTGTTGTGGTGACGTGACGAGTACATGTAAACAGGTCCTGCCGGGCAGATGTCCGACCAGAAGGCCTGTAGACCCCTACCAGACTCTCTCTTGCACTCATCAGGGCTGACAGATCCACACCGATGTCCTCTAGTGACAACGGTCGCACCTGCGTGCTGCTCTCTTCCTCCATCGTATAACAACGTTGTTTCCTTTTCTTAATATTTTCTATGATTTTCTTTTTTTCTTAACCCGTTCAGAACCCGTGAAAGACGAACATGAAGAGGCAAGTGGGAAGAGTCGTGTCTTCGGCGAGGTCAACTAATGTCCCAACCACTGGGACGCTGGGATCGGTCAGTTGGGTCTTGCGGGCCAGCGTAGCTGGTCCAGCTGCCCGCGCGGCCACCGCCCTCGCCACGACGCGTGCGTCATGCGGTGCCCTGGTCTCCCGTCGCGCAGTGCAGACGAAGCCTCTCCTCATGATCCCCGGCCCCATCGAGTTCAGCGAGGGCGTGCTTCACGCCCTCTCGCTTCCCACCCTCAGGTGAATGAATTCCTATATTTCTCCTTTCTTGGTGTTCTTGCAGAGCCAGTCCACTGACACCTGGTCATTTCTTACCCCTGTTGATGATGGTGTGGGTTCGCTCGATCAGTCATGTGTCTCCGCAGTTCATCGAGGAATTCGGTCAATCTATCGAAAAGTTGCGAGCAGTCTTCCTCACGGAGAAGGGACAGCCCTTTGTTCTCGCCGGCTCGGGTACGCCTCTGGCATTGTGTTCCGCCGGCACTGTGCTGATGACTGATCACACTTTTATACATCCGCCTTTTCGCGATGACGGGTATCGTTACCACACAGGCACTCTTGGATGGGATATGACTGCTTGCAACCTTTTGCAAAAGGGAGATAAGGCACTAGTCGTGAATACCGGATACTTTGGTGATCGCTTTGGCGAGTGGTACAATTCATTGGGCATGCCTGGTTATGGGATGTATAACAACTGAAACCATTGTGTTACTACAATTTCCTAGCTTGACAGCCTACGGCGCAGAGGTGACACATGCGCGGGCACCTATTGGAGACTGTCCCTCCGTTGAAGAGGTGACTAAGTTGCTTGGACAAAGGTATGTAAGCTCGTAGTTGATATCCCGATGCAGACTACTTACTACGACGACACATGTCATACAATAAGGGACTCATTCAAACTGGTAACGCTGACTCACGTCGACACCTCTACCGGCGTTCTTGTTGATATCAAGTCGTTTGCTCAAGCCATTCGCAAGCACAGTCCCAACGCCATCGTAGTTGTCGATGGTGTATGTGCTACGGGAGGTAAAATTAGTGACACTTGGTCTGAGGGATGGAACAGGATCTTACACTTCGCCAGGCGAGGAGCTTCGCATGGATGCATGGGATGTGGACGTTGTCCTCACCGCTTCGCAAAAGGCGATTGGTGTGCCTCCAGGCTTGGCCATCCTCATGGCGAGCCAGCGTGCTATGGTAACTTTGTGGTATTTCACTCGTGACAGAACCTGTCAGTTTAATCACGGTCTTTGCTTGTACCTTGCAGTCAGTGTTCAAGTCACGCACCAGCCCAGTTGCCAATTACTTCTGTGACTGGTCGAAGTGGCTCCCCATCATGGAGAGCTATGAATCCAGGAAGCCTTCTTACTTTGCGACTCCTCCAGTCAATCTCATCCGCGCGCTTTGCACAAGGTTCGAGACACCTGTTGCTTCATCCACCGCTTTTCACTCATAGAATCGCTGCAGCCTGGATGAGATCCTGGCTGATGGTCAGAATGCCATGGACAAACGCTTTAAGGCTCACCAACTCGCTGGTCAGGCTGTCAGACAAGCCGTCAAAGCGATGAACCTCAAGGTAATGAAACGCACGGAGTAGTTTCGATGCAACGATTATCTCATGTAGTGCGTTCTTGTTGCAGACGGTTGCTACGAATGAGAAGATATCTGCCAACACCATCACCGCCGTACGGTTCCCTCAAGGCGTAACGGGCCCCAACTTGCTTCCCAAGATAAAAGCCCATGGTGCCGAGCTGGCTGGTTTGTCCACCAACCATTCTTTCTGTAGCGGTTTCGAGTGACTTATGATGATATGCAGGCGGTCTTCACGTGGAGATCAAAGCGGAATACTTCAGGATCGGTCACATGGGCGTTTCAGTTACCGATCGTCACCGTGGCCACCTGGAACAAACTATTGCTGCTGTCGAGGAGGGACTCCGTGAATGCGGGTACACTAACTTCGAGAAGGGTGCTCCGGTGAACGCGCTCAAGAGCGTACTCAACAAGCAGTGATCAACAACAGCGGCAATATGGCTTGTTTGCCAAATGAATTTGCGAAATGTTTTTCGTTTCAAAATAATGGCCATAAATATTTTTCCTTTGCTTTTGGGATTCACACAAATCAAAATGTCCACGGCGGGTTACGGTCAGCGCAGTGCGGGGCGGTGCTACCCCTTGTGGCGAGACTTCTCCTTGTGCAACAATGGCTCTCAGAACCCGCAAGAATGCTTGCCGTTCTTCAAGGACTACATGACATGCACTTACGGATGGGTAACCCCCGCCCCCAAATCGCCAATTTAAATGGATACCCGCAATTCTTTAGAGCCTGTTAATTAATTAATCCTCGCAAAACATTTTTAAAACCTCATTATTTTTATTTGGCATTTATCCATTACTTACCTATTTTACGTTTTATTTGGCCCCATTAAGACCGAACCAGAGAGCGTCGCGCTGTACAAGAAGCAGATTGAGCAGGCTACCGAACAGCACAAATGGGTGGAGGTTCAGCGCAAGAGGTTCCCCAAGCATGTGCACGTGCTCAAAAGCGAGAAAGAGTACAATGACCTCAAAGAGCGGATCATTAGCGAGGTGGGCAGGGCAAGCGAGTCCGATTCTTCTTTTTCGGAGGCAAAGGAATTTGTCGAGGAGCTTGCACGCCGCAAGTAGGCTTGTCTCTCGGGCTGATTGTTCTCGATCATACCAGTGATGATGACCCTAATGAATGTCTTATGAGCTAAAAGAAAGCCACGTTTATGTAGGTTTAGCAGAGCAGCAGCATGATCAATCAGCTACTAGCCACCTCGCCTTGGACAAACACAAACTTTCATCTCCTGCCCTTCCTCCTGGGTTGCTGCTGCTTTCCCTGATTCTTCTTAGGCTGAGCTGCCGCGGCGGCCGCTGCAAGAGAAAGCAATGTCAGGAATTGTCCGTTAGAGGCTCCTGTTGTGTGGTCAGCATACCTTTAGGGGTAGTGGGAGAAGAGGTGGATGGCGTCGTTGTGGTGGTGGAAGTTGTGCTAGAGCCTGTCGGCGCCTTGGTAGAGGCCGAAGCGGCGCCCTGCGCGCCTCGTCTTACGGAATTGGCCCCCCGACCTACGGATGAGGGAGGTAAGCAACCGACACTCCTAGAAAAACGCTTGGGGACGCACGTGGGCGGTAGTAGGATCGCTCCTTCTTGGGCAGCCATCTCTCAGGGTCAGGCTTAGTGTTGGGATCCATGTTCTTGGGCAGACGGGGCTTCCTCTTCTTCTTCTTTTTAGCCTTTTCAGACTTGATTGTCTTGGCCTTCGCATCTACGACGCCTGGACATATAGAATGAGCACAGCCCAAGCCAGATTGCATGATGGAACCCTTACCGCCTTCTCTCTCCTCCTTCCTCTTAATGGAGGAAAGCGTGGGAGCAGGAAGATTCTCCAAGCCGTCAGCATTGATCGAGGAGTCTGGCTTGATGCCGGGAATACGGGACGCATACTCCTCCGCTTGCTTAGGGTTGATTTCAGCGGTCATGAGCACCAAGTCTGACATAAGCAATTAGTCCTGTTCACCGGCCGTTCTCAGTGACAAATAAACGCGTACTATAGAGAGACTCTACGTCATTCTTGTCAAGTTGGACAAGCGCTGTGTAGGACTTGGCAGCCTCTTCGTAAAGAGAGTGCTTCATCTTGAATTCGCCAGCAGCCTTAAGAATAGAAATGTAGTCCTTCCTTTGTTTCTCGGTCAGCGTCTGCGTAACAGCACAAATGGTATGAGCTGGTGCGCGCTAACATGTCTGAGTGTTGACCAAAATTACCTTTTGGCTAGCGTAGGAAGCCGCGCACTGGTCTAGAACCTCAACTGCCGACGAAACATCTCCCAAATGCTCATAAAGTAGCACGAGAAGCGAGACAATTCCGGGTTTTTGACGCAGCGAGGGAATGGAACGCAGGATGTTAATTACCGCTTCGGTATCACGTTTAGGCTTGGAGAAATGGATCTGCGCAAGGCTGAGCAACAGCTTGGTACTCTTAGCGCTGTCCTTGTGTTTTTCAATTTCGCTCTGTTTGCAACATTATGGTCAGCCCAAGAAATTACAGTTTGGCTACATAGAATTCTATTCAGCAAGGATCCGCACCTTGAGAAGCTCCTCGCTCTCATCAATCTTCTTAGAACGGAAGAGGAGAGAAGCAAGGATCAGGGCGAGCATAGGGCTATCCGGGAATCGTTGTTTAAGCGATTCTACGAGCTCCGTGCACTGCTTGAGCTGCGCATACCCAAAACAAGGATTAGTTGATTGTAATGGATTGGCAAGAAGTTATGATACCTTGCCCATGTAAAGTAGCAGCAGACACTGATTAAAGTCGATAACCTGCTTCTGTGCGCCCGTTAGCTTCAACTGGACCTTCTCGCTGCTGGCTGCCTTCAGTCGTCTCTCGGAGTCGAAGAGATCCTTGTCCTTATTCATGGCTACAATGTTATTTGAAGCAACTGCCGATACCATGTCATCGGAAGGTCTGGAGAGAACGGTACGGATCAAATTAAGAACTTCATCGCCGCAGAGATTCTAGCCATTAAACGTACTTGCTCTTAAGAGCTGCCGTGTACAGCTTCATGGCGTCATCGTTCTTGCCTTGAATCTGATGTATAAAGCCCAGCTGTACGAGAATAACCGCAATCTCGTTATCCAGCTCTTCCGGCGTGAAGTCCTCACCTGAAAAATTCTCTCGGCACAGCTCTGCACCGTGATCACAGTTAATTCGAGCATCTCATGGAGGAAAGAAAGGCACGCATCGCATACGCTCAGATAGCTTGAGTTCCTTCTCAGCGGACGCCGTATCTCCTGCAGCGATGTAGGAGCAGGCGGCATTGTAGGCAAACTCAAAGGTTTTCTCAACCTCTTCCTTCTGCATCATTTTATATCGTTAGAACAGAAGGACAGGCAGCATAAGTATTCGCAACTTGCCTGAAGCTTCGCGATGAAGCGCTGAGACTTGTCCACTTGGTTGGCGAGAGTGAGGGCAGCGAGGTAGTTGGTCTTCAGCTCAGCTGATGGATTCTGCGTTGGAAGAAGGAAGCACAGTTAATCACCGCATCTCTCACGCCTACAGGTGGAGAGGAGTCAAGTTTACCTCGGTGTCATTGATAAGTTGCTCGTAGATGGTGGCACACTTGGCATAGTCCTCCAAACCATATCGCTGTAAAAGAAAAAAAGTTAATTATTTAAACAAGCAAATAATCAATACATCAGTCACATTCGTACCACTTGGGCTTCGAGCTCAAGGATGCGAGAGGGCTTAGGCTGAGGATGAGCCTCCAGAAGCTTGAGAGCGTCCGCAAAGCGCTTCAAACGGTAGAGACAGTAGGCTCGCTCAAACACATGCGCGTCCTTGTTGCGACCACCATCGAGGAGCTCGAAGGCCCTCTCGATCTGTCCCAATTGAATGAGGCAACCGGTCTGACAGGCAAGAGCATCGGCATCATCGGGGGAAATCTTAAGGACTGCAAGGATGTTTTGCAGGTTAATAAATCACCATAAAATGTGTGGGTTTACAAATTCAACACATAATAGTTTTCTTTACAAATTTAAATGGGAATGTAAATCGTACTTTTCTCCGCTACCGAGAGTGCTTGCTCGAAATCGTTGTCCTTGAGGAATTGGTCGAGATCGGCAAACATGGGTTCAGCCTTTGCCGCTGCCATCTTGGTACAGAGTGTAATCTTGTAATATTTTCTTTTGGTTTTCTTTTTGGGTTGTGCGTTTTTTCTTGCCACGTTTTCTTATTATTCTTAAAAACAACAACTTTGGGAATGCCGACGTAGCTTTGACTTTCAAAGACCAGAAAAATCTAACGATCGACTCGTCGTAGCTCTTCGTGTTGGTGTGTTGGTGCGCGTTGCACAAGTCGGGCCATGTACGTATGAGCCCACCACAAGGATGGAAAGGCCAAAGTGTTTGCAACAGAACTTGGAATGCTCGCCGAAGCTTGCACGCCACAGGAAAAAGTGTACTGTCGTTGCGCCAGCGCAGCCTAATGGTCGAGGATCCTGAGGTTGCCGGAAACGACCTTGTTCTCGAGAATGGCGCCATCGGGAATGTCGATCCTTGATCCGTGATTAGCAACGATAATCACGGTGCCAGCCAGCGTCACACCCGCACCAAAGGTGACGTCGCCCGATACTGTCAAGTGGTCGAGTTCCTGCGCAGGTAAACATGAGTACAGCTGTGCAACTTGCTTCAGCCATCCCAAAGCAGTCGTACCAGCATATCAGGGATGCTCTTGAAGCGCTTCTTGTAGTTATCTACCTTGTTGAAGTGCTCGCCAAGCTTAACCAAGGGCACGGTGGGGAATTGCCTAAAGAGGAAGCAAATGTTAAGTTCTTTACACGCAGAATTCAAAGCTAACTTCAGGGCCTACCTGGCAGGGTTCATCACGAGGGAACCATTGGAAAGCGAATACAGGTTGGACTGCACGATGAAAAGATCGGAGCAGCTCTTTACGGGCAAGAATCGAGAACGAGGCACGTTGATGCCCTGAGCCTTCTGGAAGTACTGCATAGCAGCACCAGCAGCGCGCTCAAGCTGGATGACGCCAGCGCCATTGACGGTCTTGTGATTCTGGATGATATCCATTTCATCGAGAACCTTGCTCTCCACAAGGCGCTTGATGGCATCGAGGCGCACCCAAAGGTTGTTGGTGTTGAAGATCTTGAACTTCTTAATCGACTTGAATTCGTCGACCTTGCTTTCGGGAACCTGCGCAATCTCGAGCAGCTTGGGCTTGCCCTCGTAGTCTATGAGAGTACCACCCTTAATGTCTGCCCTCGTCTTATCGGTCACTTCCATGATGAACTCGTTGTCGCTCTCTACCATGTACTTAAGGATCTCTGCTCAGACGACGAAAGAGGTGGTGTTAGTTCGAATCATCAATCGAGCTGCCAATTAAGCGCCGGAGACGTACTCAAGTCTACAGTGGCACCCAAGTTGTCGACGTTGGAGATGAAGATATACTCCTTACCCTCAGCAATGAACTTGTCCAGCAGGCCCGAGTTGATGAGAGCAGGGAAGACGTCGCCGTGCCCAGGCGGGTACCAGTCTTCGAGCGTGCCGTTGATATCATCAGGAAGCGGGAGCAGAGTCTCCTTGTAGATCCTCGGGTAGCGGCTCTGGTTGAAGGTCTCAATCTGCAGGTTATGGTTTTGGTACTTTCGCAGGATCTTCTGTGTCATCTTGTGCGTGTTGAACGAGTTCATGAGCACCAACGGCACAT
>CDEZ01021635.1:0-11218 GCA_000826365.1 Acanthamoeba royreba | reverse complement strand
ACAATCTTGGCCTCTTGCTTGACGTACTCAACTTCCTGAATGACGTCAAGATTGGCTGCACCGGCACGACCGACGTTCACCACGACCGGTTTCACTAGCGCTGTCTTGGCAAAGTCCTGAATCTTCTTGGGCATGGTGGCCGAGAAGAGCAGCGTCTGGCGTTGGTTTGTGAAGAAGTCGACCACTCCGGAGAGGTCCTCCTCGAAGCCCATATCCACTAGTCGATCGGCCTCGTCGAGACACAGGTACCGGCACAGGTCGAGCGTGAACTTCCTCTTCTTGAGGAAATCGAGCAGACGGCCTGGAGTGGCCACCACCATGTGAATGCCGCGGCGCACGAGATCGGCCTGCTCCTTGAACGGTACGCCACCGATGCACAGCAGCGTGCGCAGCTGCGGATTGCCCGCGCGGGCTAGATGCTCGCAGAAGCGCGAGATGACTGAGTGCGTCTGCTTGGCCAGCTCGCGCGAGGGACAGATGATCATCCCGAATGGACCCTCGCCGCCGGTGATCGGCATCTTCTTCTCCTCCTCGAGCGCCATCATGATCAGCGGCAGCGAAAAGACCAACGTCTTGCCCGAACCCGTGAAGGCCAGACCGATCATGTCGCGCCCGCTCAGCACCACCGGCAGGCCCTGGATCTGGATCGGGGTCGGTTTTCTGATGCCCTTTTCGTGTAGCGCATCCAAGATGGGCTGTGGGAACTTCATGTCTTCGAATCGCTTAATGGGCTTCGGGATGTTGTCACCCTCTACAAGAATGTGCCACTCGTCACGGATGGTCTGACAATCCTCCTCCGACATCTCGCGTACCCACCGCGGCGGCCGCCAGCTGGTCTCGATCGAATGATCAAAGGTGATGTCCTTGGCGCGCTGCTTGACCGGGATGAGGATCTTGGCCTCCTTGGTGGTGTCTTCGAGCATCTCGGCCTCCTCGATGAGGATCTCCTGGATGGGATCGAGAGGCTTGTCCTCGCCCTTCTGCAACATCTCCACCTTCTCGTCGAGTAGCGACCTCGTCGCGCGTGGGCCGGCGACGGGCGCCGCCTCCTCATGATGGCGTTGATGGCCGCCCGATGCAAGGTCGTCATCCCGACCACCCCGCGCCCGCTTGCGCCGCAGGTCGAGCTTCTCACGCATCATCTTCTTGCGCTCCTTCAGAGGAATCCATCTCTCGGGCTCATCTTCATCGTTACCGTTCGTGTCGCTCCCCGTGCGCCCGTCCTCGATCGAGGCATCGGTGGCATTCCTCGAGTTCCCATTTCCCTGCTGCGATCCATATCGCTTCCTCTTTCGTGCCGCCTCTTCTTGTAGCGTGCTGTGATCGGCATTGCGGCCCTCCTTCCCTACTTCAGTATGACGCGAATCCACCTCCATTCTCCTCACAAAATTAAGTTAATCAACTTTAACAAAATTCAATTACATTCGATTTTCCTTTATATGTCGACAAAAGAAAGAGAAAAGAAAATTCATCCCTAAACTCCGAAAAAGAAATTGGGAAAATAGATATTTTCCTTCACGTTTCTTGAATGCAAAGCAAGGACACTACGCTATCTACACCCACTTCTCGTCCTTGCCTTTGGTCTTGCCCTGAGTCTTCTTGGGTTCCACGCCTGCAGGTGTAGCTTCGGGATCCTGGCCAGGCACGCCACCAAAGTGCTCGCCAAAGTCGCTGATTGTTGGCGCTGCCCGTCGCGCACCACCAACTTTCTTGGCAGCCTTTTGGTACATCTACATTGATTGTCACAGGACCTGATGTGAGTCACCTGGAATACAATTGAATCAGACTAAAGCCCGAGGCACGCACCTCGCCAAGCTTGCGTAAACCTTCGAGTAGTTTCTTCCTCGTCTTCTTTTCTTTGCATTCTTTGATCATCTTCTCGCAAGCCTGTCGCAGCGTTTGCTCAATCTGCGCGCATCAAAATGTGTGGATTCTTAGAACGAAGTGACTCCTCTGCATGGGTGCAAGAAAAGTACCTCAAGCTTGCCCAGTTTCCATACTAAGTTGATTCCCTGATTGAGAGCCTTGATCTGTGCATCCGTATCTTGTGATCCCTCCAGTTGCTGTTGCACTATCTGCATCTTGCGCGCCTCACTGTAGCACTCTCATCATCAGATACAATCCTTGAAGACGACTAGAATCACCAAACAACGGACCTGACAAGCGATATGGCCTCCGAGACAAAGTGGCCCTTCTCAGAGAGTTCTGACACAAAGCTTTCGAGACCGAACCAGCGATTGTCATGCTGCTTAGCTTCCTGCATACCATACATCAGCACCTCTGGAAAACTGCGACCACTGAACAGTCTGATCCGCACCTGAACGTAGATGTAGCCAATATGGAGTAGCAGTGAGGCACCGCCAGGAACTTCGAGCTTTTCCTCAATGTCCTGCTCCATCAACGCAAGCCATTCTGATGTAGGTTTGTCCTTAGATGCGAAGCACAGAATCAGTTCATCATCTGAGTAAGGTACCTTTAGCATTGCCTGCGATATAGGGCTCCAGCTTAATAAATCGGAGGTGGGTAGCCAGCTTGTCAATTCGTTCTTGTTGTTTGAGTTCTGGTGAAGAATCGCTCTGTTCCCCATCTTCGCCTAGGAACTGTCGGATTGAAACGTGTCAAGCTAGCGTCTAACGTATGCCAGAGCTTACAGGCAGCAGAACGTACAGCAGAGAATAGACTCATTTCACCAATGAGATCGTCGAACTTGCCAGCACCGAAGAGCATCCTATTGGTGACGGCTTGAGTCAGATGCCCACTTCTGTCAAGAATCAGCGTTGATCAGGCATGATACTTACTTGAATGCGAACGACAAATCGACTTCTCCTCCGCCCTCGGCAGAACGTACATAGTCCTATCAGCAGAGGGTAAGTGCCAAAGGCATAGTTTGTGATAAGGATTGGACAATAATAGCCGATCCCATGGTACCTTGCCGTATTTGTCGTACATCTCCTTCTTGTCTTGATCAGATAAGATTTGGTACGCTTCATTGATGAGTTTGAACTATGGATCCATAGAGAACAGGATTCAGTTCTTGTGGCACCATGCTTGTGTAGATATGAAAGGGAACACATACCATTTCATCAGCCTTTGGGTTATCAGGATTCCTGTCTGGGTGCCATTCCCTTGCCTTCTTGTAGTACGCCTGTTGTGATCATCATGAACGAATCCATCACGTACGTGAGTAGGAATGGAATGAGTGTGAGGCAAGCAAAGTCAGCACTTTGCTCTGCTGTAACGTGGAGTCGTACCTTCTTGATCTCAGCCTGCGAAGCGGTCTTCTCCACGCCCAGCAGCTCGTAGAACGACAACGAAGCCTCAGGCAGTGTTGGTGCTGGTGTGTAGGTCTGATGGCCATCAGCAAACACAAATCAGTCTCAAAATTCTGATAAAATAAAAGAGTTAATTAAAATAGATTTAATAATCTAAACATTATAAAATAGAAGTTTTTATGCTAATTTCGGGTAATATACGGAGAAAGCATTCATAAGTTCTATAAAAGTAAATATTATCTTCAAATAAATTGAAAATTTTATCTAACTTAAATAACTTAAATTTTATTTAAGTTATTTAAGTTGAATCTTATAATAATTCATATAAATTGAGGTATTACCTGTTGACGCTGTTGCTGGTAGTGTTGTTGTTGATGGGAATAAGAAGAAGAGGACGACGAGTAGTACTGCTGCTGTTGTGGTTGAGGCTGAGGTTTGGGTTGGGACTGCTTGACCTCTTCGTGCCGGACGGCGAGGGCGACCAGTTCCTGCCGCTCGACGCAGCCGGTGGCGTTGACATGGTGCTCGGCCAAGTACCGCTTGAGATCCCGCACACCCCAGGCCTCGATCTCAGTCTTGGTGTAGGTCACCGCCGTGCCTCGGTAGCCCGCTGTGGCCTCCATTGTTTATAATCTTATTTTATTTTTATTTTGGTTAAAATCAAATTTAGACCCGTCAGACTCGAAACAAAATGTCCTTGATTAAATTGTGCCAGGGGAAGCTGGATTGAGGCAACCCAGTGATGGATCACCAGAAGCAGAGAGATCGATGGCAAGGCCAATTGAATTGAGCAACCGAGATTTTCTTGTGTAACACAATTTTCGTTTCGTTCTTGGATGCTTTTCCGCCGAATTTCCGTATGTCGCCAAATTTCGCAAAAATGAACATAGATTGCGAAAGATTACGCTGCATTCAGAATTTCTGCCACAGAGGCCAAACAAATCAAGAAGTGGCAGCAATGTGCGATCACCATCATCATGGGGGCAGCTGTGCGCATGAGCATACCGAGGAACCCGAGCTTGAACGTGGAGCGGAATACACACTCTACCAGTATGCAACCCATCTAATCTGTTTATGTTTTTAATTCAACAAAATAATAATTAATATACATAGTTAAATATTAAATAAGAGTGTTATTTATTTTTAAAAAACATGGCAGGTTCATCGACACGAGCGGCGTGAAGTGCCTGAACGAGAGCGTAAACGGGGCCGGAGTGAAGGTGTTCAAACCCTGGGACCGACGTCTCGACAATACTGAGGTACTGGAAGAGTCGTGTAGAGATGATGCTCAGACCGAAAGAGGAAACTGATCAGTTGGTGATGGCAGTATGTGGAGAGCGATACCGATGAGCAGCTGATCTTCCACATCCCGTACATTCCTCGCGTTCTAATGAAGATTGTACATTGAGGATGGTTGCTGACGATGGATTGTGATAATGATGGCTGGCTTTTGGCAGCTTTACGGCATCGATCAAGCTGAAAGCAATCAATATCATCGGTGGATCCAGTGATGCCAGTCCGGCAAAGCTCAAAGCGTAAGGCAGTCCTTCCTTGCTGCTCCTTTGCCGGATTATCACTGATGGTGTCTCCCGCCTGCTCTTGTTGCTGTTTAGATGGATTAACCGGGAAGACATCGACTTCTCCAGTGTAGACGATGTAGCGCCCACCCAAGAGTGGGAACTGGCAGAGAACCTCAAGGGCGAGATAGAGTACCCGACAAGGTATGTCCGTTTGAATCGATGGTACATTGGGCTGGCGTAGTGACACAGTGGTTGCAGGATCACCAAGTTCCAAAATGTGACATCCCTCACATTGTACATACCTGAGAACTTTGGTGCTGAGCGAACAAAGATTATCTACATTGGTATGTTCTCCGCAAAGCGCGCAAAGACATCTTGCTGCTGACTCATCATGATCTTTATTCCTGGATCTATACAGGCCTCAAGGGTGAGTACAAGACGTTGAGCAGGAAGGCCATCAACGTGGTTTACGAATCTGCGGCGCAGCTCAAGGATCACAAAGTGCCTGAATCTGAACAAATGGCGCGGCAGATAGGGCAGTGAACTTTGCCAACAGTTCAAAAGTAAAGTTTAATGTTTCACACATGCCTGATCTTCTAGAAGCAAGATTACAAGAAGAAGCAACAACAGCAGAAAGATGAAGGAAGGACATGCGGTACAGCGGGCTCAAGAGTGGCTAATCGCGATGGGGATAGAGAGCATTTACAAATCCAGCGATCGGCGAACCGTTTCCGCCACGCGCTCCTTGAAAGCCTCTCGATTATGACGCCACATTTTCTGTGGATAGAAGAATGATGAGCGTCACCCATAAGAACATCGGCTGTGGTCAAGGCTGCATAGGTACCGCAGCATCAATATTGGCTGGACTCTCATCGTTAGGTTCGGCAAGCATGGACATAACGGAGATCAGAATCTTCTCGACTGACTGAACGGGCGACCACCGCTCCTCGGCCTGTGCAGAAGAAATGTCACTTACTGCTCGAATCAAGGTGTGCACCAGCCGTCTGAGGTAGCGATACCTTTTCATATTGAGTTGGGTCATCACCGGCATGCAGAATGGAAATGCACACCTCACCGTTCTTGTAGACTATCAAGCAGAGCGGATCAGCGTTAGCGTTTTCCACACGGATTCAAAGCACAAGCGACCAGCACAACGCACTGTTGGGATGCCACATCTCGCTGATGAATCGCATCTTGGGTGGATTGAGCGGATAGTCAGGCGGGAACTTGAGCCGCGCTGTGAACACTCCACCTTCGTACTCCGTGCCCGGCGGTCCCCTGTTCATTATGTCCATGATGAATGCAGAGAGCGTCAGCTTCCAACAGTGGCAGAGAATGAACATCACCACGAAGGCCGAGGCGGTGTTTACATGATGAGGGCCTCCCACTCGAAAAAGTTGTCCTCGTCCAGCGGCCCGACAGTGATTCCCTCCGGCGGGTTGACAGTGAGCTCTGGCCACCACAACGGTTTGGAGAACAGGTAAGTACCCCATCATCTTCAAAGGTTTGGACATGTTAAGTTTCTGCCATTTTTGGATAATATTAAAATTAAATTATATAATTGCATTTAAATTACATTATTTTACATTATTTTTACATTTATTGATCTTCAAGAAGAACATTAACACACCTTTATATTCAAGCATCAATCGTTTGAAGGCCGTGCTGGACATATTTAATCTGATCGATAATGATTTTTCTTTTTGGCAGGTCGAAGCAAATGGTCAATGGTGGACTAATTGAGGCAGGGAGATGATGATCAAGAAAAATAAATCAATTTTGGTTTGCCAGTTTTCTCCATTGATGACGTCACCAAGAAAATAATGAGAAAAAGAATTTCCTTGTAACCAAAAAAGACACCCAACATGATCTCCGCAGCTTACTGGACTTCAGCTTCTTTGCCCTTGGAAGGCGCTGGGGCAGAGCCAGAGGCAACAGACGTCTGGGCGCGTTTTTTCTGGGTTATGGTCTTCCTCATCTCGGCGCCCTTTTGAGCCAGCTTCACGTCAGGGGTCTGCAGTGATTAAGTCATTTGTAAATCGGTCAGGAACAACAAGAGGCCATGAAAACAGACGGGAGGGCAGACAGACCTTAGGACGGATGGCAAGGAGGTTGATCAGGTTGCCCCACACGATATCTTCAGTTGGTGGGAACTGCTCGGGACGGTAGATCTTCTCTATCCTCTGCAGTATCTTGGCGAATCTGCGATGAGGAAGGATGAGAAGAAGAAACAGAGAAATCAAGACTGTGATATGAAGACAGTACCTCTCGCCCGCCTCAATGGCTTCGGCTTGCCGAGCCTGATCTTGTTGTTCTTGGTCCTCTTCGGTGAGATCTTCCTCTTCATCAGCTAAGAAAGCCTCCGAGTCTTCGACGTCCGGACCGGCAAGTTTATCGGAGAGAAGCCTGACTAATTTTAACTGTGCACCACAAAGTCAAAGTTAGAGATAGAAATAACCCATAAGATGGAAGAGCTCATTATACGGTTTCTGGGTCTTCTCCTTCTTTTCCGCTTTCTTTGCCTGGACTTACGGTGGTGTCATCGTCATCCGTCACGTCAAAGCCCTCGTCTTCAAGCGCCTCCCTTATTTCCTCCTCTTCTTCCGGAGTAGTATCATCGCTTACCTGTGAACATAAAGGTCAATTGAACGCTCATTCAACAGCTCCTGGTGGCAAGAGTTTTACCGCTTGGCCTCCATAAACCCATAGATACGCCTCTGCCATCTCAGCGTTCTGCGATTTCATATCAGTATTGCGTAAATGCGACTTCTCACGACGCCGTATGAAGGAACGTACCCCGGTCAGGATTGCGTGCGTTGCCAAGAACTCCAGATTGAAGAAGGTGGTGTGGTCTATACCACGAGAATTATATCAGTAACAAATGCAACTCTATCAGGATTCAATACATACCCGGGTGCTTCTGAATATAGGCAAGGATATCTCTCCACTTCATACCCTTTGGGAGAAGCTCAGGAACCACGTTAGGTATGCCCTACAGTAGACGCCATTAAGAAGTCTCTTAACCAAAATGCGTTGGTGCAAGTTACCTTCAGCTTAAGAAGATCGATCAATTCCTCCAGCATACGTCTGTAGGTGAACGTCAATGTCAAGGTTTAGGGCAACATTTAAGCAAGAGGCCATACTCTCGCGCCTGAGAAAGATCAGGAGGAACAAGGAGGTCCCTGGCCGTTTCAAGGTTGTCAAAGCCGAGTTCCTTGGCCTGCTCGATTGCCACCAGGCGTTCTAGTTCCTTGTGCCGTTGCTCTGTTCTAGTATGTAAGAAATGTGTGCCGACAGCCTCGTTAGCGATTGTGTACCTCGCTGGTCCTCTTCTTCGACGATATTGTACGCATCCTCTTCAGAGAGACCCTTTTGTATAAGCTTGCTCTGCCGGTGCACGAACGAGGTGACCGGGTGCTGCCAATACCTGACAAGACATGATGTAAAAGGGATAACGATTAACTACAGACAATGAAGGAAGCTCTTTGAGCAAAGAACGATCAGAACCTGTGCTCTCCTACATAAACTGTCTTGAACCGGATGTTCTTGGCCTCGGGATGGCGATCGAACCAAACCTTACGCAGCTTATCCTCCGGATACACCAGCTCGCCTAGTGAGGATGAATCAGCCAAGAAATTGTTGATCGACATCGGCCCCCAGCCATCAGATAGCATCAAGAGCATGAGACATGTCTCACATCAGAGCAATGACCGTACCAGGATGCGGCACCTTCGGAATGGTGAGAGGCGGAGTGATCAGCACAGCCGGCAACCACGGCGGCACGGGCGACTGACCAGCTCGAATCTGCGTTCAAGACCGACGCCGTCGATAGTGAGTGAGGGCGGCGTCCACAGCAATCACGAAGGATCTTGGGATCATCAATACAGTACCTCGGACTGGATGTGCTCCAACAGCCCGAAGTTGGATTTGCGGCCGTAAATGCGGGCAGCGTCTGCCATCAAATCATCATTTAATTATGTGTGGCACATAACCTCCATTAAATCCGGAAAAATAATTAACGATAAAATATTTGAAATTAGTGCAGCAAATGGAGCACATTAATTAATGCCAAATGATGGAATAAAATAAAATAATAGGCAGCACTGTAAAAAGTGAAATTAGAAAGATAGAGGGGAGTCGGCGACAAAGGTCCGATTGGAAATCAATAAATTCCGCAATTAAGTACGCAAGGAGCGGCAGATGACAACAAATCATTCAAAATTCAAAAAATTGCGTGTTGGAGATGAACGGTTTCTACGTACTCACAAAAAGACGGCCACCGCCCTTGCCAGCGTGCCCCATTGTCCAAACAATTAATCACGTGGCACTAAAGGAAAATAATTTTCCTTTTGTTTTCTCCTCACTGCCGTGATTTCTTTCTTCTTTTGAATATTTTCCATCGAGGCGAAAATTCACATCTTGCATTCCAGGAAATGCCTCAAATTTATTCATTCGGCTGATCTCGCCATTCGGGCGAACTGGCCAAGCTCTGGAGCATCAGAGGGCAGTGAAGCTACCAGTCGAGTCCATTTTTCTTTTTTCTCTCCCTGCGGTAGAGGATACTCGTGCGTGAGGTCGTAGGAGCATCGTAGCACTGCAGTTTCCGGACCACACAATAAATGGCTCTCTTCATTCAAGCGGAAGGGGTCACTGTTTCCGCTGTAGAGTGTCCGCCTGAACGAACGTTTGCTGCAGTGTGGCCCGAGACCGGTGGACCTATCGTCCTCCCTTGTTCCGGCGCACAGCCCCATCCTACGCGGAACGGCATCTCCCTGTTTCACTACTGACGACTCGCTCGAAGAGGGAGACGATCAAGAGGATCCGTGTACTCGATTCGTGGTCCTTCACCTTCTGGTCACTGAGAAAGGCGAAGTCTACATGAAGACATTCGGCGTCAGGCAGGGAAGACTCAACTGGCCTGCACCAACGACAACGATTTCGCAAAGTGTGGAACGCGTGTTGCACTGTTTGGACCGAATGTTGCTCCTTCTTCCCCAACTCGAATACGTCACCATCGGCCATATCTTTTAGCTGGCGCTGATGCCTCACCCACCCCTTTAAATTATTTGTAAATACATAATAGGAGTTATAACTGGACCAAAGCATCGTTTGCACCAAAGAGCAGTGTTGTAGTCATTGCAGAGAGCGTACAGGTGCTTGGATCCTCCCTTAGTTCGCGTAATCCTTGAGGGTGTCCTTAAGCGCCTTTTCGAAGATTTCCACTCCCAGCTCGATCTCCTCGGCATTGACTGTCAGCGGCGGGATGAAGCGCATGGTCTCGTGAGCGCTGATTGGTGTTGGAGATGGTTAGCGCAAACATCCGTGCGGCACGCAAAACGTAGTCAACTGTACCCAGTGTTAAGGAGCAGCATGCCGTGCTTGAGGCAGTTCTTGCCGAGAGCTCCAGTGAATCCGTACTTGACAGTATGCTTGGAATCATGACCAGGGAAGGGGTACGGGTTGTCTCGCTCATCATTGAATTCTACGCCCACCATGAGACCAGGGCCACGCACGTCCGAGATCTGCGGGTACTTCTCCTTCAGTTGGTTCAACAGCTTAGTAAGCTGCTCACCGCGAACCTGGTTGCGAATAAAGTTGGTTTGTTTGTTATTAATTACAAGCGCCATTCTCTTGTGATCAGGTATGACGTACAACAGCATTTTCTACGAGCTTCTCCTCTTTGATCACTCGCTGAGTGGCGACGGCAGCGGCGCAGGCGACGGCATTAGCGCCGTAGGTTCCACCGTGCGAACCTAAGATGGCTCGCCTGGTTAGCAGTCTCCTCGTGAAATGTGTCTTTGAAGTGAGCCACAATACCTTGCTGCCAGTGCTTGTGAAGCTCCTTGTTAGCGGCGAGACCAGATAGGGGGAATCTGAATAGTGCAGTGATACATGAGCCATTGTAGTATTAGGCCTGTGCAAGCGATTGGAGTAGTACCCAGAAGCAATCGCCTTGGCGAAGACCAAGATGTCGGGCTTCACATCAAAGTGCTCCAACGCGAAGTACTTGCCGGTCCTGCAGAGTTGCTTAATTACATGCACCACAATAAAATGCAAGAAGGGCACCATGATGTACCTGCCGAAGCCGGACTGGACCTCATCGAAAATGAGAAGAATGCCATTCTTATCACAGATCTTCCTGAGACCCTGCATGAAAGACTTGGGTGGCATGACGTAACCTCCCTCACCAAGAACGGGTTCCTGATGAAGTGTGTAAGTGGTAATTCTACATGCACAGAAATGATCGAAGCGAACCAGAAGGATCGCAGCAGTCTCGGCAGGGCCAGTCTGCTGGCGGAGAAGCAGTTCAACAGCGTGGAGGGGATTGTTGCAGCAGTCCTTTGTGGCGCTGCGCTGTTCCTTGCAAGGGCAGCGGTGGCAATAAGCGTAGGGCGCTACGTGCACACCGGACATGAGAGGACTGCA
>CDEZ01021633.1:0-19482 GCA_000826365.1 Acanthamoeba royreba | reverse complement strand
CGGGCGGTGTTGGAAGTTCGGGTGCAGCTGCAAGAAGTACCGCCCCAACCCCTGGCGCCCCACCGTATGCTGCAACTGCCAGCATTCGTTCGACAGCCATAAATTGCAAGATGGAGAAGGGGAAAATCGTGAGGACGACGCAAAGAAATCCCTGGAGGCCATACCGAGGACCCCCTCCCCGAGAGGCTCGCACGTGACGATGCGAAAGTTGGTGATGGAACCCCTGAGCGAGTTTGATGAACTCAAATTCACCCCCTCTACATCCATCATCTTCCCTCGCGTGGGCGAGCGGTTCATGGAGCGCGCCAACTCGGACTCAGTGGCTGTCTCGCCGCTCGCGTCGTCGGTCTCCTACTGCTCTCCATTGTCCCCAGCGACGACCACCGCTGTGGCTCCCGCACCGCCTTCCCTATCGCCTTCGCCGTCAGCTTATTCTGCTTCAAATTCCTTGGCGTCAAACGCTAGTGTAACGAGTGTGAGGTCGTCCCTGACGCCAGGACCACCACGAGCTGACAATGAACCCCGATCGGAGGGACGGAAGAACTTGTCGAACTCGTTCTCCTCGCGGGTGATGCAACTGAGTCCGGAAGTGCAGAGGGTGCTTCTGTCAGAACCGTCGCCAGAAGTTGATGTTATTCACGCTGGCGATGACGACTCAGAGGAGACTGAGGCCGAAGTGGATGAGCCACTCGAGGAGCCTGATCTTCTGATGTCTTCACCACAGCCCAAGGCCAATCCTCGCTTCACACCAAGGCACGCGCTATCTCATTGTGATATGTAGATTCTGAAACTCTTTTATGACTGACCTTGATTATGCAGCGAGCTGACGCCTGAGTTCCTGCGGCCTTTCGGTAATAAGCAGTCCCGGCTGAGATACGCGACGCGTGCCTCGCCAGAAACTGAGCGTAGGCAGAAGCGGCGGCATGATAAGGAAATGCGAACGTCGTGGGAGCTGATGATCGATACCCTGGTTAGACCAGATGCTCTCAACAAGTCATCGCGAATCAGCGGCAAGCAGACAGATACGAGCGAGGACGACTGGTCAGAAGCCAATCGCCGCCGTTCGACTGACGAAAGCGAAGTCACCACCGAACACGGAAGCGAAAACGACAGCTCCGATTGGGATGATAATCAAAAAGAACTGTCCACTGCATCCGAGAAGCAGGAGAGAATGCAACGACCGTTGGATGAAGATACGGAAGACGCAACAGAAGTTGGCACCGACGTGGACGATCGCGAGTCTTCTTCGAGCAAGTGGCGCCGAGGACCCGGCTCTTCGTCATCTCGGGCGAGGAACCGCATGCGACGTCACAGCAGCGCAAGTTGTGATGAAAGCGTTCGTCTGCGCAAGAGCAGCGACGAGGATGAACACCATAGTATGATTGTGACAGGTCACAGCGCACACAGGAACAAACGAAGGACGAAAGTCCTGTCGACCTCTTCCGAGTCCGACATCTCCCGAAAAATTATCTCCAAGTCTAAAGGCAGACGCTCTCGATATGATGATGACAGCGACGAGTACAGCGACATTCCGAGGAAGCGGCTTGTTTCCTCGGCTAAAGGTACTTCTATGAGCTTTGGCTTCTGCGTCCTTCGTTACTGAGTGGCCTTCACTACCAGCTGGTTTGAGTATTTTGGCGCCACCACCTCCTCCGCCGATCATCGAGGTGGTAGTCGCTTCTCCGCACCTGAAAGAGCAAGAGCTCCAATGGGTACTCAAGGATCTCGAGGTCAAGAAGACTCGCATGTCACCTGACCTCAGGAAGAGCTTTGCCATGTACCTACCTTCTCTCTGCTTCTGCGGTGTATCTTACTCACTTTGATTTTATCATATAACAAGTGAAAGCCTTGGGGATAGCTATACGGGACGGATCTCCCCTCTGAACAGTAATCGGAGCGGATCGCTCCGGGTTGTCAGCGATGAGGACGATCCCGATAAGAAAAAGAAGGGGCACCGAAGGTACTAACACTTTTCTTCCATTTGCATTCTTCTGGCGAGGAAGTATGGCCTCATTTGCCACTTGATGCCCTTCTCAAGATTCCACAGTTTGTTCGAATCGACAGGTATCATTAAACCGTCTTCGACGCCGCCCTCTTCTCCACTCACCAAAAAGAGAATGAAGGTTCCTGTCATTGCCGCCTTTATTGAAACGAAGTAAATGCTAAACTGATCCTTGGGGATGGAATGCAGGAGGACGACAAGGAAAAGGAGAACAATAGGAGAAACAAAGCGGGCAGCAGCGAGGCGCTGCTAGCTAGCGATGACTCGTCACAGCAGAAAAAGAGGGTTTCCTTCAAACAAGCGAAGAATCAAGAGATTCAGAACAAAGCGCAGAGGGAAGAGAAAACCGAGAACAGTCCGAGGAACGGAAAAGGTTCAAGTATCCTTGCCGGGGACCTTCTAGGACTAGATGAAAAAGATAGTAGCCCGACTAAGGCAATGGCGGCTTGCGCGCCTCTAAAGAAGAAGGATCGCCGTAAGGAAAGTGAAGAAGAATTGGAGGAATGGGAAAAGGGCACTTCGTACAAAGAACGAAAAGAGAAGGAAAAGAGCAGCAAAACGAAGAAGAAGGAGAAGAAGAAAGAAAAGAAGCATGCCGCGGAAGAAGAAAAGAAGAAGAAGGCGAGAAAGTCGAAGGAGAATGCATCAGAAGAGGATGGGCGAGCCCGATCGGGATTCGGCGCAGTAGCGGCTGCCGAGGCGCGTAAGCCGCGCGAACGCCGATTTCATTCGATTCAAATTGGAGAAAGTACGCCAGCTCCAAAGCCGGACAAGGGAAAGAGAGAGCCCGTTTCGATGTCCACTATTGTTGTGCCTACGATCAACATGGTGCAACCAAAGGGCGGTCCATTCGATGCCCTCTCTGAGGATCTCGTATTGAAGATCTTCAATTGTCTAGATCTGAAATCTTTGGGTACATTCATTCTCGAATAGTGGAGACTTTCCCAGCTTACTCATCGAATGGTCGTAGGTACCGTGGCTATGGTGTGCTGGCGATTTTCTTACGTATCGTCGAGCGATATCCTGTGGAAAACAAGATTCGAGACGGACTTCAAGGTATCAGCAGTCCGAGAGAATCATGAATGGACCAAACTCTTCAATCAAACGCTTCCTCGAGGAAAGAAGAGCTACCGTTCCGTTCGCGGTAAACGCGCGATGGTATCCAAGAAGAAAAAGATACAGAAGGAGCGCAGCAAAGAGAAAGTCGGCATGGGCGAAAGCGAGAATCCCATGTCGCTCAAGGAGCGGAAGAAGGAGAAGAGGAAAAAGGAATCGAAGGCCATCGTCGATAGCGACGAGGACGATGATGAGGACGACGACACGGACTATGATGACATTTTCGATGCCGATATATGCATTGGCCGCGTCGTTGATCCCGTAGAGTCCTATGCCGAGCCCGAGAGTCCACGCAAGGGGCGAGAGCGATCCAGCAGCAGCGAGAAGAAACGAAAAAATCGTAAGAGTGTAGAAAAGGAGGCGCTCACTGCTGAGCCCAGCAACAGTAGAATCAAGAGAAAGAGCAAGGAACGTGTCGGCAAGGAGATAGCTCTCGAACGTAATGAGAGTGTGCTACGATACTATCAGCACTATCGAGCCAACCGAAATGATGCAACTAGATGGAAGAATCGGTATCGAGAGCTAATGACAGACATTCTCATCCAGCGCGTTCTTCTCAAGCATACGAACCGAGTCATCTGGGGTAAGAATAGCATCAAGGGGCGATCAGCAACGGTCTCGCCAAATCTCAATCCCCTAAAACACCGCAAGTCCATCCACGTTCTCACGGACAGCGGTTCTGGAGGTTCGCCGCGCCATAACCCTGACCAGATAACCACAGTCCTCAGCGACCCTGTCGGATGGAAAGAGAATTCACCTGCAGACCTTGACTCCTCTCGTGAATCATCATCGGAGTTGAGCATGGCCACTACGATCTCGTCTCCCCATACGCCGTTATCGTCTTCGCTTTCGATGTCCGCAAGCGTAAGTCTCCGCTCGTTCCCGCCGCCGTTCTCCTCGTCATCATTTTATTGCCCCTACAAATTCCGAGTCTGCTCGCAACGGGGCAAGCTGCAAGATGCCGCTCAGTTTGGGTTGGTGTCGCACAGCTCTGAGGAAATGTCTGTTTACGTTCTTCTCTACGCTTCACGCGACGATCTGCCCTCGCCGCAGATTATTCCCTTCCTTGTCACGTCCGCTCGTGGTACGTTAATCATCCAGGTACATGTTTTTGCGGCCGCTGACTGATCCTTTCACAGAGGGCGTTCACAAAGAACCGGCCTACCATTCCACCATTCATGCTTATGGTGGAGGACCAGAGCCTGTGAAACTGAGTACGATGCACACTCTTCTGCATGCCTTATACGGTGACAGCTAACCTCTTGGCCCCTATTAGGGTTGCAACCTGGAGAGCGATTCAGTTTACAGACCTATGAGCCCTCTACTAAGGCCGCTCGCATTCATGCCATTCTCTTCCTTAAGCCTTCTGCTGACGCCGATATCTACCCTCTGTACTCGTGGCGTCATTCAGCTTCTATCAAGGTATCCCTACTTGCATGCTGCTCGCCGATGACCTTATGTCTGACTGCAATTGGTTCTTGATAGGGTCAGTGGAAGGGATCGACCGCCGGAGGTTGCGCGAACGAGTTGACCTTTAGGAGCAACGTGTTCTATAGCCTCAGCTTCAAGAAACCCAAGAAGCGAACCACCATTTGCATCATGCTCCAACAGAAGAAGCAGGCCATCGATCTCATCCCCGGACAGATCCTGCCCTATCCCTGCCACATCGGCTTCTACGTCTACACCAAAGGTAGCTTGCAGCGACTTGCGTTTGTTCTTTTCGATCAAACTGAAGGTTATCGATCAATAGACATGAAGCGTAACGTCGGCTTGGACATGAAGTGGAAGAATTGCTACAAAGGTAACTAGTATCTAACAACTCCACTTGATGACCGCCTTGTGCTGATGATCCATCTTCAGTGCACGCCTACGTGACCGTGGGTGGAGAGGCAGAAGTATCCAAAGATAAGAAGAACGAGGAGACAGAGGGGGAAGTCGATGACGAACTGGTGATCATCCCTACCACTTTCAAGGCGCGACAGGAGAGTAAGTTCACGCTGGTGGCCTTAGCCGATATCCCGCTGCAGCTGCGCGAGTACAGTGGGACAAAGCCCGCGCTCACTACCCTGCTTGGCTCCTATCGCAGCTGATCTGCGTGATAGAGTTTGCTGTCTCAAGCATCTGCTTGCGTAGGAGTTAGTACTGCGCTATGTACACTTAATATTAATAATGTTAGAGGAAACTTGTTAGCAAAGAAGATGAGGATGGTGCTGATGGTGATGCTGTTGCATGAAGGTGATTGAGTGGGCATGAATGCCACTAACTGCATTAGTACAACAGCAGATAGCTTACAGAAAGGTACACACAAGTACTCACACCCAACACGACCCACACCACACAAATAAACACAGCTTGCTGTACAAAAACACACACACAATCCATCATTCTCATCCATACATCCTCACGAGAGTGGAGTTGCTTCATCATCTCCATCATCATCATCACCACTGTTCGTTCCTCCGCAGTAGTGTGGTGACATTCATCAGGGCTGATCAGCAGGAGGAGGAAGCCCCGTTCCGAAGCCCTCGTAGCGTTGGAAGGCGCTTATCGAGGAAGGCGATGAAGAAGGCGATGGCGTCCCCGCCGGGGCTGCCCCCGAGGCGTGCGTCGCGGACGACGATGAAGAGGAACCCGAGGAGGTCGGGTTGGTCATCAAGCCGCTGCGCGGGTCGTACTGCGACGACGTCGGCTGGTACTCGTCGTGGTGGCCGTACGCCACATCGAACGCCTGCCCGCTCTCGTCGTACATGAGGTCCTCGTTGTAGTGGTGCGGGTTGGCGTACATCCCGACCTCCTCATCACGGTGATGAGGATCGACCCTCGACTTCTTCGATGCTGAAGAAGATGCATCAACCGATGTCGAAGAAGAGGGCGAGGACGTCCCCCCAGGACCTGCCGCGTAGACGCGTCGATGGTTGGCGTACGCGGTACCACGTTCCTCGTCGAGGTCGTCATCATCATCGTCATCATCGTCATCATCGTCGTCATCCCCCATGTAGTTGACCATCCCCGCGCTCTGTTGATTATAATTGTAATGATGCGTACTACCGCCGCCGCCGCCCGCATGGGAAGATGATTGGTGATGCGTAGAACCACCGCCGCCCACCGATGACCCGTAGTGGTAATTGCGGCTCTGCTGTTCCCATTCGCGCCATTCGCGCTCCTCGCGATCGAGTACGAGGTTGATGTACTCTTCGGGGAAGAGGAGGTCGCCCTGGTTAGAGAACCGGGCGAGATGGCGCTGGGTGGCGCGGCTGCGGTGCAGCTGGTCGAGCCACTCGAGGGCGCTGTACCACGCGCCCGGCACGAACTCGCCATCCTCACGACGCTCTGCCCCGGTGCCGGCGCCGTTGGGCTGGGCCCGCTGCTGCAGGATGTACTGGTCCGGCGGCAGCTCAAAGGGCAGCGGCGCGGCAAGGACTTCGGGAACGGGACTGCCCTCCAGCGCCCGCCACAGACTGTGCAGCGCCGCCAGCGAGGCCGCCTGGTGCTCCTCCTGCTGCTGTTGCTCAGGCGGGCCACAGGGCACCTGCTGGTGACTCTCTTCTTGGAGCTGTGCCGGCTGTGACGGCGCCACCCCTACTACACCCCCGCCTGCTCCTTGCTGTGCCATTAACAACACTTGTGATGGTGTAGTTGTAGTTTGTTTCCTTCCTTTGGTGGTGGGTTTCTCTTCTTTGATTTCAGTTCAGGTATTGCATTACGTAATATATTTCTAAATTCTGCAAATGTTTCGGAAATTTTTTCGACAGCCTAAAATATGTTTCCAAAGCGAATATGTTTAAAAAACAGTTCCCTGGAGAGGAGAAATTCTGGTGTGGTTGATCATGCTGGCCCAGCATGTGGTTGATATGCCAACTAATTTTGCCAAGAATGTTGGGAATGTTACACATTCTGTGCACCGCCAATAATAAACATGTGAGGGATTTTTGGTTTTTGAAATGAAAAACTGAAACGAACTCCTTGGCAACAGCACAAAGAACACAGGAAGAAGGAAGAAGGATGGCAGGTCGTCCCGAGGAGGAGGACGACTGGGTAGCGGTGCGGAGGGCGAAGGAGGAGCGGCGGCGAGAACTCATGGCCAAGCTAGCGGGGCGAGAGGGAGAGGGCACAACAAACGCGGGGAAGAGCGGCGAAGTGGGGAAAGGGCAGAAGAGGAGCTTCATCATACGAAGGAGGATCGAACACGACGAAAGCGACGACGACGTAGACGACACCTGGGGCACCTCCGACGACGACAACTCAACAACCACCAGTCAAGATGACGACGACGATGAAGACGAGGAGGAGGAAGAAGAAAATGAGAACAAGAAAAAGAACAAGAACGAAAACGAAAACGAAAACGAAAACGAAAGCGAAAGCAAGACGAGGCGAAGCGGAGAGCCTGTTGACGAAAACGAAAACGTCGCGGGGAAGGGTGACGACGAGCATGTGGGCACAGACAATGGTGGCCCCAAGCGGAGCAGTGATGGTGGTGAGGACGATGGGTGGTCCTTGGAAGGAGGAGGTACTAGTTCCATTGTAACTGAGACAACATTGGAGACGCGCGAGTCTTTGGAGATTGTCGCGAACGGAGGCCTCCTGGTGAGCTTCAGCAAGGTGCGCAGCGGTAAGGTGGTCGAGACCTCCGAGCCGGTCCTGGTGCGAGCGCCGGAGGATAACGCTGATGACCGGAAGAAAACGAAGAAGAAGAAGAAGGAGACGAAGGAGTCGGCCAGGCACGTTTCGGAACTGAGCAAGAGCGATGAGAGCAAGCAGCAGACGACGCACAAAAAGAGCAAGGTGAAGCGCGCCATCAAGGCGGGTTCTGCCATTGAGCGTTCCATGCAGGAGGTCTCGCTGTCGACGTCCGCGGTGCCGCTGCTGCGCGGGATGGGGCAGGCGGGCACTGATGGCTCAATGTCGCTTCCGCTCACGCCGGTGGAGAAGCTGCGGAAAGGAGACAAGTCAGCATCGACGGACGGAATCTCGATGAAGGATGACGACAAGAAGAAGAAAAAGAAGAAGGACAAGTCGGAGAAGAAGGAGAAGGAGAAGAAGGACAAGAAGAAGGAGAAGAAAGCCATCAGGAGATCGAACGAGCAGAGCCGATCATCGCCGCAGCTTTCCTCTCGCACTTCCGTCTCTCCGCCATCTTCGCGACCTTCATCAGGCTACTCGACATCGTCAGTGATATCTCATCCTGGTTCCACGTCGACGTCCCCTGCATCTTCGCGCCCATCGTCGCGTCCATCCTCGGCCTATGCATATTTGTCGCCCATCGTGCTTCATCCTGGCGTAGCAACGTTGTCCCTGACGCCGGAGGAGCTGGCCTCATCGTCGACTATCCTCCCGCCTCTCACTGATGATTGCGCATTGATGATTCTCAGTTTCCTCAGCCCGGGTGAGCTGAGTCGTGCCATGCTGGTGGCTAAGTCATGGAATCGTCTGGCATCGGAAGACTCGCTATGGCGCAAGTTTGTCACCGACAAAATGCGTGATCGGCACGATCCATCGCGTGGTGGATGGAAGCTCTACTTCAAGAGCGCCTGTATGAACTTCTTCATGTTCTGTCTGAATGAATGGTTGGAACTAATGTATACGAACATAGGGCGGCGATCGAAAGTGGCGCAGGAGATATTGAGTACAGAGCGGACATATGTTGCCTCGCTCAAGTTGGTTGTAGAGGTACCATCGATAACTTCGAGCAGTATTCTTCTTGTGACTGATTTTGGGCATTCTTTTCCGCAGCTCTTCATCGCTCCTCTCAAAGACAAGGGGAATGAGCAAGTCATCACTCCTGAGGAAAGGAAGGCGCTTTTCTCAGAGCTTGAGGTCCGTTTCAGAAAGCACAGCTTTGAGTCTCAGCATTTCTAAGTTTTGACTGACATTACCGCGGTCGTTATGATGCAGGTGATTCTTGGGCTTAACACGTCTTTATTGAAAGAACTTGAGCAGCGCATGCAGCAATGGTCCTTCGATCAGTGCCTCGGAGACATATTTCAACAATTCGTAAGCGATTGATTGCCTTCTATTGAGCCTTTTTGCGAGTGAGCTGACTTTCCGGTGGCCCTGCAGACATCATTCCTGAAGGTGTATACATCGTACATCAACAACTTTGACAACTCAATCTCGACACTCGCCAGACTCAAGCATTCGAATGAAAACTTTGCTGCTTACCTGTCGGTAAGTACTATCAGCTAGAATGCTCATCTCGTCCTGATGATTAATCATGATCTGTGGGGATGATAGTACGCCGAAAGCCGCAAAGAGTGTAACGGTCTGCTTCTAAATTCGTTCCTTATTATGCCCGTACAGCGAATACCTCGCTATGAGCTTCTTCTAAAGGTACTTCTATTTCGCTACGAATGCGCATCCTACTTATTCTAACTTTGGACAACTGGCTGCTTCGTAGGACTTTTTAAGAAACACTCCCGATCATCATGACGATTATGCCAGCGTTAGCAAGGCGCTTGCCGAGACGCAACAAGTGGCTGCCTACATTGAGCGCAAGAAAGAGGAAGCGGAGAACATTTATCACATTATGGCCATACAGGACTCTCTCGAAGGCAAATTCGGCGTACGATTGAAACCTCCGTCACACTCATTTCATATCGTTGGTATCTTAGTAACATTGCCCGACATGCAGACCATAGTGGTGCCAGGCCGGAAGTATAAGTTCGAGGGGCCACTTAGCGAAGCGATTCTATCGTCCAAACGTACCAAGAGGAAAGTCGAGGGCTACTACTGCTTCCTTTTCAATGATCTCTTCGTTGTAGCCAAGCGTAAGGGCATCATCTCTCACATCAAGAAGATCACAGCCAAGCGACTACGGTATGCATCGTGATTGGCCAAAGATCGTACCACAATGACGTACTAAATAGATTTACTCTAGACCAGGGAGCAGGGGATCCACGTGGAACAATGCTGGGCTGTACAGTATGCCATTTGGTTCTACCTCATCCGACACGCCAGGTGATGGAGCGAAGTTCGATTTCGTAAAACAGATTCCAATATCGTCAAGCTCCACCAGTATTGACCGGCCCACCGTTGAGGAGGCCACCGAATTCAGCTTGGATGGTACCGTGCTCGCTTTTTGATCTATCCCTGGACCCAAACCCACTTACGCATCTTTCAGCTGACTTGTGCTTCAAGATCCTCTCAACTGAGGACGAAGCTGAACCACCCATCTTCGCAGCGCCTACTTCGAAAGAACTGCAGCGGTGCGGAGTAGCTCTCGATGAATTCATCATATCATCACTCAATTACTCTTCTCGGCAGGTGGCTTGCGGCATTCGAGGGATGCATCTCTTCCTTCACCCCGCGTTCTGCCGAAGCATACATACGCATTGAGCGAAGGTACGCTTTGCCCTGGGTCTTTCTGCTGAGGTCGAGCGAAACTCAACTACATTTTGTCTCCATCTGCAGCCGATCTGCCGCTTCGATGGAGGAATCTATGGTAAGGAAGAAGCGAAACTCAGCATCGTTTGGAAACAAGAAGTCTCCATCCTTCCTCAAACGCATGAGTGTGGGCATTCCCAGCACCTCTCAGATCGTTTTGACCTCTCCCCCGATCTCGCCCAAGCAGACATCCTCCAGCAATTCCTCCCTTTCCTCATCGGACACCACCAACCCAACTTCCAAGAATAAGAACAAGAAGAAGGAGAAGTAGGCCCCTAGGCACGAGACATCACCTTACTCTCCTTCCCACATGCAATCATCTGGAATGTACACTGATCAACAAGAATTAAATTCTCATACTATGAATCTGCAGATTCTGGTAAAGGGAGAGTGATTGATCGACTTCGGAATCATTACGAAACTTCTCTACTCACACCAGATGTGAGGTGGATTCATACATGGAAAAAGGGCGAATGAACTGATGGTTAGTCGTGTAGATTAATATCACTTCATTTGCCATCTGGCGAAGGTTCAGGGGCTTCAGAAGGCAACTGAGAGGACAATCTTGCCGATGGCCTTGCCACTTGCTTGTAACACGAGTGCTTCCGGTAGCTTGGACCAAGGCAGCCTGGTGTAGGCGGTAGAACGGATAACCTTGTTGTCCACGAGCTCGGCCGTTCGGTTGAGGATGGCGCCCTGCTTCTCGGGTTCAACTCCGAAGAGACCGCGGGTGAACATCAGCTCCCAGACCAGCGAGGCACGCTTCACCTGCATGTTGATTGATGTTAGGTGGCCGTGAACGCAGTGCGATCCAGAAAGTTACGTACAAAGAGCGGACCGAGATCGACTGCTTCGGTGAACGGCAGGATATGTCCGATTCTACCGACGGGATTGATCAAGGCGATGAGCTGTTCCATAACCGGATGTGGCTCACTGGTGTTAAAGATATAGTCCACGCCCTGATGAATGTCAGAGGTTAGCTCTCGCTGTCATAATAAGTGCATGAATCATGAATCATGACTGCACCTTCAGGCCCAGCTTGGCGAGTTCGTCGGCGAGCGGGTTGTTATGGTTGACAATGTCATCAGCTCCCAACTCCTTGACATAGTTGATGGTCTCTTGTCTTGACGCCGAAGCGATCACGCGACCAAACTTCAACACCTTCAGTGCATAGATGAGGAGCTTGAGTGCCTCACTCAAGTAGCAACAGGATCATCCGTACCTGTTTGGCCAGCTGAATGGCGATCGACCCAACGCCACCAGCTCCACCCAATATGAGAAGCGTCTTGTTCTGGTTCACCTTCTCGTTTCCCACATCATCAGGAATGGGTATGTTGAATCCCTCCACCATCAACTCCCACGCCGTCAGCACCTTCATCATCAGAAAACAGAGAACAGTGAGCGGCAAGACCCAAGCGACAGACTGACGAGCTTCAACCACGTACAGTGAGTGGAAGGGCAGCAGCGTCCTCATGGCTGATGGAAGTGGGCTTACGTCCGACGATACGCTCATCCACCAAAGTGTACTCGGCAAAGCTGCCCGGCCTGTTGATGACGCCTGCAATCCAGGTTTCCCAATCCATCAGCAACAGTATCTCAACATCATCACCACAATCCTGATGAATGCTTTACCCGAGAAGAACACTTCATCGCCGACCTTGAAGAGGCTCACCTCCGAGCCAACAGCCTCGACCACACCCGACGCGTCCCAGCCTGCAACAATGGGTGAAGTGAAGGCGGTTCCCTCATTTCCGTACTCGTTTGATATCTTCTTTGCGTCAACCTAAAGAGGGAGTGATGAGCGAAACGACAAGGACAAGAAGAAGAAGAGGCAAGTACGGGGTTGGTGGCGACCGCGACTACACGGACGAGCAAGTCACGCGGCTCCGGCTGAGGCTTGGGCACCTCGATCACCTTCAGGACTTCCTGAGGCTTGCCGTACTGAAGGGCAGCCCAAGCCTTGATGTTTCCTCCCTGTTGTGAGTTCATTGATGATCTTGTTTTGGTGTCCAAGTTGTGTATCTTGAATGTCTGATGTGCCTGAGGATGGTTTATATAAAGAGTTTATGACCCGATGTGAGCTCGGCGACAACAAGCTCTAACGCCGAAAGGCCACTTGTGGACTTGGGCCTGTTGGGACATATCGAAAGACCAATTAAAAACGAAAACCAGAAATTTACCTGAAAGTGCCAATTAAGGGTGTTGATGAAATACCACAAGGTTTCAACGGTGTACCGTACAGCGCAGATGCAAAAGAAAACAAAGGCTGATTGGTGTCTATACGTCCGGGTTGGCGGCCACGAAGCTTTGGAATGCTCCGTAAGTGGGTTGGATGAGGTCCAACGAATCGGTCACAATTCCGTACGTCTCGTCTCCGCTGTCTAGTTCATAGTACATGACCGACTGGATGTTGTCGGTCTGGCGGGCGGCGTAGAACTCGCTCAGCTGCTGCGTGACGTAGTTGGCACGGAAGGTCTCGTCGTTCTCTGGCGCGGCGTTCCACTCGGTGAGCATGAACGGTACGCCGTAGCGGGCCTTGCAGTAGACCGGCAGGTTGAATCCAGGACCGGCGCCATCAGTACCCACGTTGAAGATGTCGCCGTAGGGCTGGTAGTTGTGCCATGTTGTGATGTCCCATCTGACCTCAGGGTATCCACCGGAGCCATCGGGCTGCATGCCATCCCACAGCGCATCGGACGCGCCGACGTCGGCCACGCAGAAGTTGATACCGCACTGGGCCTCGGGCTGGACAGACTTGACGCCTGCGATCATGCCACGCATCACACCTCTCATGATGGGCCAGTTCGTGTTGGCAAAGTCGATGACCTTGGTGCCGGCCTCATAGGGGTTGGGAATGATGGCCGGGTCGCGAGTGAGCTCGTTCCCGCACTCGTACATCGTCACACCATAGGGCTTGAGAGCCGTGGCGACCTGGGCAGCCATCCCATGGGCGTATTGGTAGGCGGCCGCTTCGCTGGCAAAGAGATCCCCGTTGTCATCATAAAGACCCATCTCGATGAGCACGAACAGGTTCATGTTGGCCGCTTGAAAGGCTTGAGCCAGGGCGACCGTCTTGCTCAATGGGACCGTGTCATTGGTGGTGCCCACTCTGTACGTCGAGCATCCGAGCGAGCGGAGGGTGGAGATGACCTGATCCGGCGTGAACGGGTAGTCGTAGTGACCGTTGATGCCATAGAATGTACCGGTGGCGGCGGCTACGGGCGTGCGAGGATCGCTGCACTTGAGCCATCCGGCCTCCGAATCGACGTAGAATTGTCCGCCGGTCCCGCGATGGTAGATCTTGCCACCGTACCACAGGAGGAGAGACACGTTGTAGGTGTCGCCCACGGTCTGGCCGTTCCTGTAGATGACTCCTCCGACGACGGTCCAGGTGTTGCCTGACTTGTCGATGATCCGGGTGGCCGAGGGGATGGTGGTGCCATCCGCCGAAGCGGTGGATGAGGCATCCGCCTCGAAGGATCCGTAGATTCCCAAGATGAGGAGGCCAAGAAGGGCCACCATCGATACGGTTTGCATTGGCATGTAGAGTCGCGTGTGGTAGTGGTGGTGGTGGTGGTGGAGCGTGCAACAATGTCAAGGGATCGTGAGCGGTGCGTCTAGTCATGTTTGTCAATTGGCCCAAGGCCGAGCTTCAGAACAACCAATGGGCCATGCCCAACCGACGAGCCCAACCTGCCAGGTGGATATAACCTGATGTGCAGCTCCACAGTCATTGGACAGCAGCCACACAACAAATACAATAAAGGGTGATTAAGGCTCGATCGTCCTTTGCTTCACCAATGCTCGCAGATAGGAGTTAAGGAGTGTATGGTTGGCAGCAGACAATTGGGGATGATTGCAGCTTGAGGCAATAGTGACGAGTAGTTCTGGCCCTAGGTCCACTTGGTGAGATCCTGAGATGAAACCTGAGTTGAGTCCTCCCTGGGCTTGGGATGAGGCTCAGGGGGTGGCATGCTCTTTGAATCGTGGGGGCATAGTCTCAAACTCTCAGGTGCCCAGAGACTTCGTAGAGGATAGTCCTAAACGTAAAGCCAAATTGATGGTAATGGTCCATGGTATGTTAAGTTGAGCGTAAAGGTCACTCTTGGTTTTGCATATTGCCAATACTAGCTGAACAGAAGGGAGCCATCAAGTGTAGTCGAACGTGCATGAAGTGGATCACGGATTTTGTTGCGACACAAGTGTAGGTCCGAGGGCCGTCAGCCTCAGCAGCGGACCCGAGAGCGGAAAAGAAAAACACCCTTACGCTCCCTTTCCAATAAACTTGAGTGGAAGAGAGCAGCGAAAGCGATCTCAGATGGAGAGTTCAGCAGTGGGAGAAGCGCCCAAACCGCCCTCAGAGTCGTTCCTGGCGCATCTTCTGTGTGGCGCTGGAGCAGGTACCTCCGTAGCAACAAATCTTAACCACCAGTGAGATTAGCGGATCTTCATCTCACCGGCGATCTTCAATTTCTTTACTTAAAAAAAAAAAGGTCTGACTCCTGATGCCATTGTGCACCCCATCGACACATGTCGCACGCGACTGCAAGTGCAGGTTTTTCTCCCATATTTTCCCACAGTTAAAATAATAAAATATAACCATATTGGTACATTAGTGATTTGTCAATTTTCCGATTTTTATTTTTTAATAAAAATAGAAAATTAAAAATAGATTCTTTTTAAAAATATTTTTTGAAATGTATTTGAATATCCCCAACCAGCGAGGAGTGGGTTCATCGTTATTCTACCGCAACACACTGGATGCCTTTACGAAGATTGTACGCATGGAAGGCGCTGGTGCTCTCTACAAGGGCTTCCCTATCGTTGCCAGGTTCGGAACATGGGATGGGGATGAATGTTGCTTTGATCACAGCTCATTGATGATCGTCATCATATGTGTGTGTGGGTGTGTGGGTGTGAACTGATACATTGTTGTGATGGTGACGATTGATTGTCGTCACGTGCAGCTTCACAGTTCCGGCACATGCGCTGTACTTTTGGGGTTATGAAACGGCTAAGCGCACCCTTCGGTACGATCGATTCGTTGGCCAGTACTTAACTACTAAAGTACTGGATTGTTGACTGATCGGATTGTTGCTGAACAGACCATCTATTCCGCTTGAGGAAAAGGGAGCTATTGTGCACTTTGCGTCGGGTGTGTTTGCGGACATCATGGGTTCTTTCATCTGGGTTCCTCAGGTAAGCCTCATTCTTTCTTAGGCTCTAGGTCAGGTCTCATCTTCTTGTGCTCATATATTCACTGCTTTAAAGGATGTGGTGAAGCAAAGGTTGCAAGTACAGAAGACTAGTCTCAAGGCGGGCATATCTGACATCAAGTACAAGGGTAGTTTTCATTGCATCACTACCATCATCAAAGAGGAGGGATTCCTTGCTCTGTGGACGGTGCGCATTTCCATCTCTGACCCGTACCATCACAATCTCAGTATTCATTCAATTGTTCACCTGTAGGGTTTTCTGCCAGCTCTGGCGGTGTACTGCCCATTTGTGGGAATCTACTTCATGACGTACGAGCAAATGAAGCGTCTCTTCCAAAAGGCTCGGGGATACGCATCGGTGGATGACTTGCCTCTACCTTACCAGCTGGGTTGCCATTTCCCTTCGCATTCTGTGTGAGCGTGCGAGTATTGTATCTTATCCTCTTGATCTGCTTGCAGCGGGAGGAGCATCAGCAGGAGCGTTTGCTGCGGCGGTTACGATACCACTGGACATCATAAAGACGAGAATCCAGGTATCTTTAACCTTTGAAGTTTGAGTCTTATGTGAGTTCTCAGTTACGTGTTATCCTCCGAAGGTGGGTTCGGACTATAAGAATGCTTTCGATGCAGCTCGAAGGATATGGGTGGAAGAAGGTCCCAGAGCCTTTGTCAAGGTTGGTTGGCTTGCGAGCTTTTCGTGTACACCAGTGCTCACGCATGTCTCACGACAGGGAATCGGCGCTCGGATATTGTGGATTGCTCCAGCGACAGCCATCACAATGGGCGTATGTACGTACAAGCAAAACTCTCTCACTTTCGTCCTTTGCGTGCTCGCAGGGCTGACTTGCTGTTCCTCTCCATCAGACGAGCAGCTGAAGCATCTCGTCCCGTTCTAGCAATAAAGGGATCGCACTGCAAACCTCCATTCCATCATCGCTCAATATTATTCGTTTTCCTTCCACACATGTGTGGTGAACTGGCCGATGACACATGGGAGGGAGCTGAGAGATGGTGAGCGAGAGGGGGAGAGTGAGGGAGAAACCACCATGGCCACGACCACGAATGGAACCAAAGGGGCGCAGGGGGGCCAAGAACGCTGCTGATGCATACAACCGCGGCCAGGATTCAGCACGACACGAGCTTTCGCTTCGCTCTGGATGGAGAGAAGTAGTGGGCCAGGGTTTGGGTGGTAGGTCGATTTGGGCCTCTGATGAAGTTAATTGGGCCTTTTTGTATTGCAACGAGAAGAGGCCACTTGCATGCCACCATCCCACTTTCCATGTCAGTGACATCACCTCGTTTTTGCGGAGTTAAAACAACCTGGCAACTCGCGCCGAAGCTTGGAACTTCATTTGAACTTCGATGTATGTGCACTTGTCTTTTGAAACAGGTAAGAATTCCTCATTCTGTTCTTTGCTGCACTTTGTGCATCAGGAACTTGGCCAAGAGGAAAAGATCAAAGAATCAAGCTCGCCAGTTTAACTAAGGTATTTATCTCTTTTGTGTGTACCTCATCAGGATTCCTCAAAGCATTACCCAAGGAAGATGGCAGCAGCTTAGTTTTGCTTGTTCTGATCTCTATCGTTGTTGTTGTCGTTATTCGAGGAGGAAGATCCTGCGCTTCCCTGGTAGAGCTTCGCGCCCACGTTGAGGATGGTGTCCTTAAGAGAAGTGTAGATATTCTTCAAATCCTCCGAGTTACTGTCGATGGCGCTCTGCAGCTCTGCTGTTGCGCGCCTGATCGTTTCCTTATCTTCTTCCGGCACGATATCGTTGGTAAGATAGTCCGTCTGTTCACCAGGCGATAGGTTAGTGGACGATAAAACCTCTACTGTGAAGTGACAGTAAGGCACCTCAGCAGAACGAATTAGAGTTTCGGCCTCGTTCTTGAGTTCAGCGAGCTCCTTAATCTTCTGGTCACGTTCCTTCTGTTGCTCGGCCTCCTTCAACATGCGGTCGATGTCCCTCTGGGAGAGACCACTGTTGGCCTGAATTTGGACTGTTGAACTGTTAGATCTGGTGCAACGTTGATTGATATCGCGTAACAACTACTTACCAGTGGCAACCTTGTTGAGGACGGGGTCCTTGGCAGTGACATGCACGATACCGTTAACGTCAATGTTGAAGGTGACGTCAATCTTGGCAACGCCCTAATGATTTCAGCCAAAAGAAAAGCACTCTGTTATTTTACTAGTTCAGATGAAGAAGACTCTTGCAGCAGGGAGGCACCTTTGGAGCAGGCATAACTGGGAGAGTAACCTGGCCCAGAAGGTGGTTTGCAGAGGCGATCTCACGCTCTCCCTGGAGCAAATCGAATACCACTTGCCTTTGGCCGTCTGCCGCAGTTGTGTAGGTCTGATAGGGGAGAGAGATCAACATTAGCAACACTCGTTACACAATGGGACTGCTATCCCTCCGATCGAACCTGAGTGTTGCTACAAGGAATGGAAGAGTTCCTCTTGATGATTCTTGAGAAGAGATCGCCCTTGACGCTAACACCAAGCGAAAGAGGTGTGACGTCGAGCAGGATCAAAGAATTCACCTTACCGCTGAGCACGCCGCCTTGGATGGCAGCGCCCATCGCTGAATTCCAATATTGTGATTGATCAGCAACGTGCTGTCTACAAAGCGGAGTAAGGATGATGGCGCACCGACTACTTCGTCAGGGTTGACGCCCTTAGAGGGGGTAAGGCCAAAGATCTCCTTCACCTTCTCCACAACGGCTGGAGTACGTGTCATACCACCTACAAGGATGACATTGTCCACCTTCGAAATAGAGGCATCCTGCACGCACATTTGAACGTTAATGAAAGAATATTACATCTTACGGAAGAAGCCAGCGACTGACCTTCAGAGCCGCCTCACAGGGCTTGACCGTGCGATCGACGAGGGGCTTGATAAGTTCGTTGAACTTATCCTTGGAGAGAGTGTACGAGAAGTTCTTGTCCCGCGTAATGAACGGAAGGTTGATCTCGTAGTTCTGCATATGATCGAGAGCCTTCTTTGCCTTCTCAGCGCCCTCCCTGAGTCGCTGAATGGCGAACACGTCCTTAGAGAGGTCCACGCCTTCCTTCCTCTTGAACTCGCTGAGTAGGTACTGCAGCACAGTTTCATCGAAGTCCTCACCTGAGTACATTAGTACGGTCAATTAGATGGACCGATTCATTTATGGAAGTTGTTCCGCGCGCAAGTACCTCCGAGGAAGGTGTCGCCGTTGGTGGCGACGACCTGGCACATGCCATCACCCAGTTCGAGGATAGAAATATCGAACGTGCCACCACCCAAATCGAATACTGCAAGGCGCTGACGCTCCTTAGACTTCTCCTCACTGAATCCATACGCTAGCGAAGCTGCCGTGGGCTCGTTGATGATACGCAACACATCGAGACCCGCGATAGCGCCGGCATCCTTTGTAGCCTGGCGCTGTGAGTCGTTAAAGTATCTGTTATCATACACAGCCCGATTAGATCGTATTCACTGAGCAAGCAATGCAAGTTAGGCTCGTACGCAGGCACAGTGATAACAGCCTTGGTAATGTTCTGGCCGACATGCTTCTCCGCCGATTCCTTGCACTTCTGAAGGATGAAGGCTCCGATCTGCGAAGGCGAGAACGACTTGCCTCCTATTTACATGCCAAACGGTGAATAGACGAGACAACTGAATGCTCAAAGGCGGGGGAACAATACCGGCCGATACCCAAGCATCACCAGTCCCGTTGGTGGCCTTCACGATGTCATAGGGCACGTGCTTCTTGATCTGGTTCACCTC
>CDEZ01021632.1:0-26681 GCA_000826365.1 Acanthamoeba royreba | reverse complement strand
CACACACACACACACACACACACACACACACACACACACACACACACACACACACACACACGCGCAAACCTTGATGAAATCGGGCTTTGACATGTGGCCATTCGTTCCCTGCCTGGGGATCACCACTGGCGTCCACTCTCGCCCTCTTGGCACGGCGTAGCTCGGCTTCTTCAGCTTCTTCGTTGTCGTGGGACCTGGTGGCCGGCGGGTCATCCTGCTCGGGTTGGGACGGCACGATAAACGGCCTGAGCGCCTGCAGCGCGCTCATCACCTTCTCGCACGCGTCGCGCATGGTCGTGTCATCACCACCATGGCCGCCTTTGCGATGGTCAGAACTCCTACGCTCAGGACGTTGGGGCGCAGAAGGCCTTCCCTCGTCTCCTCCACCTCCACCTCCACCACCTCCTCCTCTTCTTCTTTTGGGTCGTTTGGGTGCCCCTTCTGCCGAAACCACCGCCTCAAGAGGGGAAGAAGGCGGGGAGGGTGAGGACCGTGCTGCTGCTCCAGCAGCCGTGGTTGTGGGGCATCCCTCCACGGGCAGTGGGGGCGGTGGTGGCGAAAGAAGAGGAGAGGAGGAGGAGGAGGAGGTAGAGGGGAAGTAGGGCAAGCGCACGGCAGGCCAAGGGCGGGGCTGCCACCGCAAGTAGCCAGCAGAGGAGGGAGAGGAGGCTGCATGGCGGTGCTCCACCACAACCTCCGCTACAGCGGGGGGCAGAGGCGGTGCTGCCCCACCGAGGGGAGCACCAGGCCGCGGCAGGCAGGTGGTAGGAGAGCGGCAGAGGGATGCAGGGAGGAGACACACCACACGGAGTCGAGGCGTAGTGGCGGTAGTGGTAGTAGTGGTGTGGGTCAAAGGGTGCGCCATGGCGGGAGGCCTCCACCACCAAAACAAAGAGGAGAGGAGATGCACACAGCGATTCTTGTTGTTTGATATTGAGATAGAATATCTATCTATCTATCTCTCTTTTACCTGGTCTCTCGTCTCCATCGTACAATCATCATCATCATCATCATCATCCCCCAAAAGGAGTCATGCCCTCGACACAAAATTGTCCTTCTCACTCACGTGAGAGGGACGAGTCGCGAGAGCGGGAGACCTCCTGCCGAGGTGAACGAATGCCCAGCCGCAGCGTGTTGTACGCCTTTCGGACTGGCGCCTATGCCGTGACACAAACACATCAGAGAAGAAACACAAACTGGAGGTAAATAGGAGGGTGGTGGTAGACTACCTTGGTCATGCCGCCCGCAGAGGGATAACAAAGCTCAGTCTCCTCTACGAAGAAACCCTGTTGTCCCTGCTGCTCCTCTCCTTCCCCGCCCTCGTCCGCGTCTGTCCACGCTTCGGCGATCATTTCCACAAGATCGTCCACTATTTCTGAAGATTCGACATATCAGAACAAGTCACATTGCATTGAGCCAGCCCTACATACCTCGACCGAGCTCCAAGGGAGCCCCTGCAGGGAGAAGAGGCTGAAAGTAGTGATAGGGTTTCTTCTTGTCGTTAGTGAGGAGACACAGGCCGCACGGAGCCGAACGATCAGAACGGAAAGAGCCTACATAGGCCCCGAGTAGGGATTCGAGACCTATTCGTTTGTAGTGCACAACGCGTCCTTCCTTGTACTTGTACTTGCACCGATAAACCGCAGAACGTGTCAGCACCACCACACGCTCCTTACGATTGACATAGCAATGTGTGAGCTTCCAGCACTATAACCATCCATCAACTGAGCGAGTCGTCACCTGATGGAGGCCCCGCTTGTTGATGGAAACGAGTACCCAGCCGCCAAGAATGGGCTCTTGAGGGGGGAGAGCCGAAGAGGACGTGCGTATGGCCAAGGCCTGTTCTTCAGTCCACAAGGACTGCATGGCGTCCATGCGCTCCTCAGCAGTGCGGCCCCTCTTTGCGACCTCACCAAGCTCGCCGACCTCACCTGCGCCTAGCAGGATATCGATGGCTGCTTGTCGTAGGCCGTCGCGAAAGTTATTTATGACTTAAAGGGCAATACAGTCCGCCGAAAACCAACCATCCGACACAGGTGAGTCAATAAATTGGCAGAATCTTTGAGGAGAATCAGCTAACGCACCATATCGTGTCATGGAGTTGACGCCATCGTTGATCTTTCCTCGCATTCGCCGGCGACCTGTACGCGTAAAATCCCCCTTTAGGGCGGAAGTGCCCGCATACTGCTGACTTACCGCATCTCCATTATTTGCCCATGCCTGCAGGTCGATTGTTGTTCGCATAGTTACCCAAGATGACGAATTGCAGTAAAATAGAGACAAGGGGAGCCAGGCGTTAACGGTACCTCCTTAAAAAGGCGTTCCACAATGGAACGAGAGGAAGACCAGGCCGCGCCCACGCCAAAGGCTTCCATTTGCCAGGTCAATACTTTACGCGCGAGCTCACTCATTACTAAGTTTGTTCTATCAAGACAGTCTAGACAGTTGATACGTGGAGTGCCTGTCTGACACGTCAGGCCACGTCCTGCCTTGTCTTGAATAAAATACCTGTTTGCCCTTTTAGCCAGTACAATTTTGCACTTTTCAGGGCCAGTCAGAAAGCATACCCTATTGTCTTCAGGTCAGGTTCTACAAGATCGATGAGCTTGCTTACGGCTTCAAAGTTGTCTCCCTTGCATACATCATGGAAATCGAACCCTACGTACCTGCGAGGGGGAAAAGCCTTTAGCGAGTTGTGCCAAGCATGGAGGAGAGAGGCAAAGCACTTGATCTTTGGACTGCTTATGTGCCGTAAATATCCTGAGTATGCCTCTGAGAGTTCCATCTCTGCCCCTTATTAGTCCCACATGGCGAGCATAGATTCGGCAAATAAGTGAGACCAGGTACGGTCAGAGACTATAACGGAATGGATGTACCCTTCTGGTCGAGTAAATTAATTACCAGTTGCGACTGGTAAAGAGTAATCTGCTCCTCGAAATGAAGTATAAACGCCTTGGCCTGCACAAAAGAAATCTGTTTTTTCAGCTCATACTAATTCTCATAGCTGCGCGTGGCAATAAATAACAAATAACTAAACAGCACCCGACCGAACAACCCAGCAGGAGTCGAACCATTTGAGACGTGTGATCGGAGAGACGGATCTTGGGACGATATCTGTAGCCGCGCTGTTCCCAGAACAGAGGGATAGAACCTCGCACTTGTACAAACGACGCTGCGTGCGTGCCTGCCGCAGCAGCTAAAATCTGTTCTGTTTCTACGTAATTAGCCACTTGGCCTTCCTGCACACGTTTATCACTAGCGTGAGCGATTCAATTGGCCGATCCACACTCATGCCTCGGTTCTGATGCTTAAAGCGTACCTCATCAACGCCGCGCGTTCGATATCTAGTACCGGCCCGAAATCGTGATCGACGAGAGATCAGCACAAAATCAAAACTGTAGTCCCCTACTATGAACAGAAACACCTGCACACCTAAAGGCATGCGCGGAAACGAGCCATGAGTAAATAAGGTCATTTCACATACCTACCAAACTGCTTAGGTGGCATACATCCGCGGATGAGGCATATGATCCAAGGATGAGCACCGGCAGCAATAAGAGGTTGCTGCATGTCAAAGTTCCAAAAGAAGCGAGTGTCAGCGAGCTCCCACAGCGCTCGACCGCGGACTCCACCCTGCTGGGCAGCTTTCCGCTGTAGCCTATAGGCGAGCACGTCAAATCTCCACTGGATAAAAACGGGCGAGCTCGACCATCGCAAGTGGCGACCCACCCAAGGGGAAAGGCGTCGTACGAGTTGGTTAGGTCGGCCTGGTGGGATTGAAGTAAGTCAATGACCACCAACGAGACAGAGTGTGGGCAGAACTGTAAGAGGACCTGGTACGAAAAGTAGAAATGTCCGTCCTGGAGGAGCTGCTTCACTGACTTCCTATAGTTGGCGGCCTCTTCGCTTCGCCCTTTCATCCCCTCTGCACCTCCACTACCCGCACTTCCCACCAGCAGCAGAGCTACCTGAAAGAGGAAGAAGAAGCGTCTAAGCATGCATGAATGATCGGCTCAAGAGGACAGGGGAACGACCTTCACCAGGCGATAGACCGCGTGGCCCTCAACTGTCCCCACCACCGCGCGCTCCGTGACCTTGACATAATCACCGCAGCCCCGCCCAAGCAACATGCCCGTGATGGTCACCGATCAGTGGCTGCTTCAATGCCGCCTTGGCAAGGAAGAGGAGGGAAGAGGAAAACTGCAGCCACCCCGTACCACCACCACGTGCGGTCCTGCGCACACCACCACCACCCCGCCAACACAGAGAGATGGAAAGGTAAGGAGGGCGGTCATCGAAGGTGATCCATGTCTGTTCGTCGCATGCCATGGCGATCAGGGGAGGGACGGGGGTACAACCCTGCGGGAGGAGCACGACGCCCAGGCATCCGAATATCCTCAGCCCCTGCCCCTGCCCCTGCTGCTGCTGCGTTGGTGCCTCGGTGGCGGAGGAGGAGGAGGAGGAGGAGGTGTGACCGACCGCCAGTCCCGACGCCCACCCGCTGCCCAGCAAGGCCGAGAGGGTGCCGTTGTGTTCGGCCCCCGGCGCCAGCTGCCGCACGCGCACGCTTCCTTCTGCCCCGGCCGGGGGCAGGAAGAGGAGCGGCCCGCCCTGTGCGTCCTGCTTGGGCCGCAGCAGCACGCCTCCTCCCGCCACCCTCTCCGCCCACCCTTCCCGATATGGGTCGTGCTGGTGGTGGTGGTAGCTCCCCACCGCTGGTTCCTTCCCCCCTGCCCCAGGTCCTCCTCCTGCTCCTGCTGCTGCTGGTGGTGGGGGTGGTGGTGGGGGGCGAGGCTCCCACGCTGTGCTGCTGTGACTCGCCATGGCCGTCGTTGTCGTTGTCGTAGTCGTGGTGGTAGTGGCCGACTGAGATGAGCAAGAGCATTCCGGACATTCCAACCCGTTTGTTGCTCTCTACCTTTGTTTCATAAATACATACAAACCTTTTGAACACATACATTTTCCGTCGTCCGACACAGAGAGAGAGAGAGCCATAGAGAGGGGGGACGGGTCGCGTTCCAACTCACGCCTCTCTATTCTAGAGCAGCGCATCTGATTCCTCCTCTCCCTCCCTCCCCCTCCCTCTTCCTCCTCATTAGAACAGGCCATCCTCGTGTGAGAGAGCGCTACGGCCCACCACCACCACCACCACCACCACCACCACCGGTAGAGAGACGACCAGGAAGAAGGGATGGAGCGGTTCGTGTACATGGAAAAGTCCAAGGCCGAGCGGGAGCGGCCGGAGAAGAGGGCGCAGCGCCTGGCCGCCACCGTGGCGGACACCGTAGAGGCCCTGGCCGCCCTGCCCCCGCGCCGCTTCGCCGTGCGGGAGTGGCTCCTCACCCACCGGCTCCTCCTCTCCCACCCCCCTCCCCTCCCTTCCTCTTCCTCTTCCTCTTCCTCCCTCGGCGTCTCTCCCTCTGCCCCCTTTCCTCAGCTCTCCGCTTCCCCTCGCCCCCGCCCTGCCGGCGAGCTTCCTCACCCGTCACCATCACCGCCCCCACCAGCAGCAGCACCACCACCAGCAGTTCCTGACTCTTCCCCCTCCTCGTCCCCGTCGGCGCCTTCTCCTTCTGCCTCGTCAGCCGCACCGACGTCCCTGCCCCTCTGCCCCCCCGGTACCACTGCCGGCGCCATGCACCATAGCGGTACTGGTAGTAGTAGTAGTAGTGGAGGAGGAGGTGGCGGGGGTACGAGGGGCCTCCTGCAGACCTCGGGAGGTGCAGAGGGGCTGCTCGGGGGCTCACGTAGCGCTGAGGAAGAGGCAACGATGGAAGAGCTCGTGGCGCTGGCGGTGCGATTCAACACGCTGCTCAAGGGTTGGCGGGACGGAGCCGGTGCGGTGGCGGCGGGAGGGGGCGGGACGGCGGCAGGACGACACCAACAGCAGCAGCAATATGCCTTCAACCCACGCCGACGGCGAGTGCTGCAGCAACTCAACAATCACATCCTGTATCGGTATTCGCTCCTCCTGCCCGACCCGGCCTCGTTCCTGCCCCGCGCGCAACTAGAGACCCTCATTTCTGATCCGGCCGCTCGTGCGTTCTGGATGACCGCGACCCCTTTTGTACGCACGCACAGCTACTTCCCTTGTGGAGAGGGTTCAAACCATAATCGTCCCACCATGATCTGCAGTTCCTCATGGGATGGCCCGAGTTCATGCAGCAATGGGAGCAGCAATTCCCCGCCTGGTCGCTTGCCTTTACCCAGCAACTACAGGACGTTCTCGGTACACGGAAGCAACTAGAGGCCAATGGAGAGATGGAGAGAGATGTGAAATTGTTTACAACAGGATGCGTGTGAAAGTGCAGACTTCTCGGCGTCAGGCTTTGTGAGCGCTTATCAGTTCGGAGAGTTTCTGCAAGGCTTCGGGCCGTTTGATGATGCAGCTGCCAACGTACGATCACCCACGCCGTACTGGGCATGAAACAAACAACTAATATGTCCTTCTTACGCAGTTTATTGAAGTGGTCAAACAGCCGTACGTGTTGCGCTGCCTCTCATCTCCCTTCCTTGATATCGCTTCGTAACATTAAATTCGGGGTCGGCACTTGTGGGATGACTTACTTCAATCGATCATGCAGGTGGTTCCACGGACACATGTCATTTCAAGACACGGTGCGGTTGCTCCACCTGGAGCCCGTGGGCACCTTCCTGATTAGATTGCGCGAAATGTTGCCGGGTTCTTTTGCTCTCTGCTTCGTGATGCCCCGTAGTAAGATCTTCCAAATCCCTATTCTTAACAATCAACCAAGCGGTTTCAAAGTCAAGGTGCTTTACCAATTGTGTAATAGTGCACTGCTCTTGTTTTCATGCATTCTGATACAGCTGTTTTCATAGGATGATGCCGACAATTACGTCGTATTTGATCGAATACACGATATCGTGGCAAAATATAAACAATTGCTGCGGCTGCCATTCGGTTCCTCGATCAACAAAGAACCTTGGTTCTATGGGGATCTTACTGGAACTGAAACTGTGGGGTTACTCAGCGGCCAGGCTGTGGGCACCTTTCTCGTGCGGTTCAGCGCTCAGCACCCGCATTGCCTCTCCGCAGCCTACGTTGATGCGTCGGGTGACATTACTCACGCTCTTATCACCAAATCATCACTCGGATATCACCACGCGGATGACGACGTGTTCCCCAGTGTCAACGCTCTTATTGCCGCTTATCAATCCGTACTCAGTCGCCCATGTCTCGAACCGGATGTTGTACAGCAACTTTGTGAGGAGGTGCGTACTCAGCTACGCATATTTAAGGCTGCCGATGAAGCCCACGATGACTCTCGTGATGATGCCGAAGTACCTACCTTACTCACTTCCTCCGATGAACTCTTTGCACAACCTGATGATGGTGGTATGGCACAGGATGGCGAAGCCACCGAAGGCAAAAAGAAAGCCGCGCACAAGGTGTTCGGAGAGCGCTTGACTGACACCATGCGCAATAATCCCAAATATCCCATCCCCTACGTTGCCGAACAGTGCATCCTTTACCTCAACCAGGTGCCTTTCCTCAGACTTTACCATGTAAAGAGCCTGAGTGCATTTTAGGCTCCTTACATTGCATACCCACAGCATGTCAAGCTACCGCAGCTTTTTGTCACGCCGACCAATCAGGCGGAGGTTGATCAACTGAAGGAACTCTTCGATAAGGGTCGCGATGTAGACCTTTTCCTCTGCACTAACCCTCACCTAATTGCCGGCATTTTGCTCGAGTACAAGCCCCTCCCTTTCGATAGGTCATGGTCTCGCGAGCAGGAGGTAACATTGCTTTCGCCAGGTATTTGAGAGAACTGCCAGAAGCTCTGCTTTGTGGAGATATATTCCAGAGTTTCATGAACGTTCCTAAACTGCCAGAGGAGCAGCAACCGGAAGAACTGGCCCTGCAGATAAGTAAGCTGCCGGAGGAACATTTACGAGCACTGCGATACTTATTCCAACTAATTAATCGAATGTCACGGCCGGAGTTACAAAAAGAGAATGCTTTCGATGTGGATGAGCTGGCCAAGGTGCTCGGACCAATCCTTCTTCGCGATCACCACGCCAATGGCCGCATGCCATCGAAACGAGAGATCAAGTACACAGTACACATTGTTAAGATGATCATCACATCTCCACATCGCTACATCCCTCGCCTCGACGACGTCTGTCTCGAGTGGGTTGAAGGCGATGGCATCGTCCTTACTCCAAACAGACGACAAGTCAAGTCCGGTACCAAGGAGAAGCTTGTAGAAACTCTTTACTCCCCTGGCGAGCTCAACTCCTCTTCCGTCCCGGCATACGTCCCCAAGTTTATACTTACTTACCGGTCGTTTATGACTGCCCGTGAACTTCTTTCCATCCTCATTCGCAGGTACCCTTCTTCCCCTTGCCCTCCGACCAGTGGCCGTGTCCCTCGCTAACTCTGCTCACTGCTACGCAGCTTCAATCAAATGCAGCAAAAAGGCGACGAAGACAGCCGTAAAAAAATTCTCCGAATCTGTAACTTTCTCAAGCAATGGTCAGAGGAATGCTATTACGAGTTCCAGGCCGATGAAGTAAATCACCCATTATTCACGACACTGCTTCATCCGGTTTGCTAACTAACCCATGATCGATTGGACAGGAGCTGATGAATGAGTATAAAAACTTCGTAGGAGGAATCTTGGAGAAGGGTCTTTTGTCCTTCATGTTATCATCTATCGACAAGCTCCACCAACCAAAATCTAAAACCCTGGTGTTTACAACTCCTGCTCCCAAGGCCCTTTGGAACAAGAACAAGGGACCCATCACCAAGACTCTTCACGTCAAGGCACGAAGCACTTTTTATCTTATTCTGCGCGGTGTTCTAATGGGTGTGTGCAAGAACAGGCTCTTGAGATGGCTAGGCAGATGACTTTGATTGAGTACGATCTTTACAGCAAAATTCGACCGCGCGAGCTGTGTGAAGGAGCATGGACTAAGGAAGATCGCTACACCACCGCTCCAAATCTGATGAATCTCGCCCACCGGTTCAACAACATGGTGTGGTGGATAGTGACCCAGATTGTCGAGACTAAGAAACCGTCCAAACGAGAGGCCGTCATTGCTAAGTGGATAGACATTGCCCACGTAAGAAATTCCCATTCTCCTCTTTATCTGGCCCTGTGCTAACCGCGCATGACAGCACTGCCGAGAATTGAACAATTTCAATGGTGTTAATGAGATACTGGCCGCCCTGGGTTCTGCCCCGGTAGTGCGTTTGGAAGCATTCAAGAAGGTGGCTTCTGCTGCGTCAATGATTCATTCTTACATCGGATAAGCTTACCTTGATGTGTTGTTGTGTGGCTGTGCGCCAAAACAGAAAGAGAACCATCCTGTACTGAGGGAGCTTCGCGAAATGATGCAACCGACAGGAAGTTACAAGGCGTTTCGTAGGGTGCTACAGCAGGCCAACCCACCACTGGTGCCCTACGTGGGCTGCTTCCAGACGGACCTCGTTTTTATTGAAGATGGCAACAAGATCCTCCTGCCCAATGGACACATTCATTTTGCCAAGGTACGCGGCGCCTTCTTCCTCCGTTCTGACTCTCGTGCTCACTTCAAGGTGCTGGCGGCGCGTACACAGTGCTACAAGGTGGCGGCGGTAATTCAGCAGATACAGCAGTTCCAACAGACGCCGTACAACTTAGCCGTGGTGCCGGCCATCCGTGACTTTCTCCTCAACATCAACCCGCTAACGGAGGATGAATGTTGGGCACTCTCTCTCGCTATCAAACCCCTTGGTACATAGTGTCCTCAGAAGACGACACACCAAATAAATAGTCATTAAAACAGGCTCTTCCCGGATCAAAAGAGAGATTCTACTCAGCGATTGTTTAAGAACTTTACTCTGGCGACGACAGAACTTCGACGCAACCAGCCCACCCGCGCACGACAGCGATGTATTTCCTTAACGGTTGGACTTGGCAACACGCTCAAACTCGTCCTTCTTCTTGATGGCATACGAGTTGGAAGAACCCTTGGCAGCGTTGATGAGCTCATCGGCAAGGCACTCGGCAATAGTCTTGATGTTCCTGAAAGCAGCCTCGCGAGCCTGTGAACGAACAAGAGAGTGATAAGCAATTCAAGGAAATCTGGAGAAGAGCTCGCAACGTACGCCAGTGGTAAGGAGGTAGATGGCAAGGTTGACGCGGCGGAGGGGCGACACGTCCACGGCCTGCCTCCTGACAGTACCGGCAGAACCGATGCGGGTAGAGTCCTCACGAGGGCCAGCGTTGATGATGGCATCGACAAGAACCTGAAGCGGGTTCTGATCGGTAAGGAGATGGATGATCTCGAAGGCGTGCTTCACGATCTTGACCGCGAGGAGCTTCTTGCCGTTGTTCCTTCCGTGCATCATGAGCGAGTTGGTCAGACGCTCCACGATGGGGCACTGAGCCTTCCTGAAGCGCTTGGAGGCATAGCGGCCAGCCGTGTGGGGCAGGAATGTGTAGTATTTGGGCTTCTGCTTAACGGCGACGTAGTCCTGAAGGGACATATCCGAGACGGACACATCGTCGAACGTCCTGTGCGGAGGCGAGAGATTTGGGGGGGGGGAATTAGCCAAATGGTAAAGAATGGAATGGAGAATGCAAACCTAAGGCCACACAAAGAACACACATCATCCCAGCTCAACGTACCAGCGGTTGAAGAGCTTAACCTCGGTGGCGGTCTGAAGAGCCATCGTCGTTGCGGGGGGAAGAGAAGAGGAGGAAGGAAAAGAAAGAAGGCCGATGTGAACCCAAGAGAAAACAAGAAGCCATCGTCATTTTTGCCGACATTAGAGGGGAAAAAAGGAAAAGTCATTTCTTAAGCAATACAATTTGAAGTATGCGCGGGAAGAGAAAAAGCGCCAACACCCCTCTGAACGGCCAATTGACGAGAACACACCTCTAGGAGCGAGATGCGAGACTTTATACTGCCTCTCCACCCCGAGGGGCTCCTTTCTGGCGATCATGAACTCGACCACTACCAAGTTGAGAAGGAGAATGCCCCTCCCATTTCTACCCTGACCGAGAAGCAGCAAATGGCTTTGCTTGTGGAGATCGATAAAAAGCTTGGGGCCTCACCCGTTTTTATCTATGAGCAAAGCAACTTCGACACTCTATATTTTTTTGTGAGGTACGGCCATCGTAGGTGTGCATCTTTATTCGCTCTCTTTCTCGTGACGTTTCTCTCTTGTGCCACACAGCCAGTATCCGGACCTCAACGTCTCTGCGCGCGATCGGCTTTGTAAGCTGGTGGTAGACCGGGCTGTTGACCTTCTTTCCCTTAGCAGCGCCGAAGGTGCGTTGTCCCAGGGCAGCTGAAAGACTTTGCGTGACGTGAATTCAAATTCACAACTGCTTTCCACTTCCAGAGCGGAGGCACAGCTGCAACGAGGCGGCCCTTCACCGAAACAGCCTCAAGATGTATTCTTTTCTGCTCTGTTGGCTTATCACCATCGGCGAGAAGGGGATCAAGAAGGAATTGAAACCCCTCAGAGGAAAAGGACGGGTACGTGCAACTTGGTAAAAGGCAGGTCTCTCAATCTGACAAACCCAAGCAAGACGAAAAAGGCCGCACCAAAGGGAAACGAGGGAGAGAATTGGGACATTAACACGAAGGAAAAGGCCGTCAGTGGGCTTGTGCATATACTAGAGGCCAACGTAGAGCCATTGTGGGACAGCGGCGAGCCAGATGAAGATTGGCTCCAGCTCTTTACGAAAGCGGCGGCCGCACTTCTCGAGGTACGCATGTAACCGGACCACGCACATTTTTTCATATGCCTGCTCACCGTGCGCCGCACCGATAGACCCCCGGCAACACAAAGGTTCCATCCTTATGGGTGGCCATATTGCGGGTTCTAGGTCTTCTTGTAAATCGATTCAACGGCACGAATCAAGTCGTCAGTGCAGTTCTTAGGCTCGCCATCAAGTTCGAGCACATAGCTTCCCAAGCAGTAGAGTTGTTTAGTTCCCTATCTGTGGATCCTCACGAGTCAGCAGTCATACCAACCTTATTTAAGTACCAGCCCGAGCTACATCGAAACGGAAATGCACCTAACCGTTTCACCCGGCGCCATCATCAGGGAGGTAGCTGAAATCAGCAGCAGCGAAGAAATGGCCAACAACGCGGAAGGCGCTAGGAACATTGCGACACTCCTTTGTGGCGTGGCTGAGGCGCAGCCTCGCCACGTTCTGCAGGGGCTTCCCGTTTTACTACCGCTCCTCGACGCAGAGGTGCGCTTGCCGGACTCCTCGTATATAGACGGGTGATACTCAGTTTTTTTCATGTAGCCGTACTCGCTACGGAACGGCATCGTACTTGTGATAGGACGGGTGCTCCATCTTGGGTTTGAGGATGGTTGTGACTCAGTCATCCTGTCGCTCAGCGCTAAGCAACCAGAAAACGAGGATCACGGAGCAGAGGAAAATGGTTGCAATAGCCAACATTCCCACGAAGCCAGCAGCCTTACAAAGCAGACGCTCTGGAAGATCATGGAAAATAGATTTCGCGATGTGAACTCGTATACGCGCAGCAAGCTCATTCAGTCTTGGATTTACCTTTGTGAGTGCGTTGCCCTTCGCCTATCGTTTTATCTCTACGTACACTCATTCAGCACGAGCAGGAACAAGGCAGTGCCTGTCGAGCAACAGGCAAGCGCTGTCCATCATGCAGCAGAGCGGCTTAAGGATAAAGCCGTTCAAGTACGGAAGAATGCTCTGAGGCTCCTAACAGCTCTTTTGCAACACAATCCCTTCTCGCCGGCACTGCAGTTTTCAACGCTCCTGGGCAAACTCTCCTACCGACAGCGAGAAAGATATCAATCATCGTTTTGCAAACTTGATGAGATAATTTCCGAGTCATCGGTTGGCCGTGGGAACGTGAACAACGATGGAGCCGAAGAAACATCTCCAGAGACTAAGAGCCAAGCTGAGCATGCAGTCGATTTCGTGATCGCGCTCAGAAAATGCGTGCCTACCGTTAGCCAGCTGCTCCTCTCTCCAAACTCATCGGAGGTGATAGAGTCCATACGCTTCTTTGCTTCTGCACAGCAGTTTGCTCTTGATGACGCCCAGGTACGCACCGTGGCCTCACACGTATGCACAATAGTGGCTTAATGTATTATGTAACCGGCAGGTTGGTGTCCGTAAGATGATCGAACTCGTATGGAGCAAAGAGGCTGGAGTGAAGCAAGCCTTGTGGAGCGCCTTCCAGGAGCTGTACCTGACTGCTCCCGATATGGGCCCTTCCAAAAGCAACGGCAGCGTGGGAGGCCTATATGTTGCTTGCAAACTTATTAGTTTGACTCTATCAGCCACCCTAGCCGAGCTTACATCGCTAGAGCAGCTACTCAACGAGATGAATCAGCAAGGACTCATCCCTGTTTCGGTCGTACCGACCCTGATCAAGTTATTTGGTAGGCATTGTTTGTTTCGCCTACGTCGCGAGCCTGGCCATTTACTTTCTCCCACAGATCTTCAAGTTCCACGTGTGAGTATTGCGGAGAGCAGAGCCGCCATCATGCTCCTGGGCATGCTCGCGGGCTCCGCGCCAGCATTTGTCCGTGAGAACTTTGACACCATTGTGAATACCGGCTTAGGGGCACGTGCCAAGGTATGGCAACGTCTGTTGTTTTCCCCTCTTGGTAACGTTTCGTCCAGGAGGACATGCTCTTGGCACAGTACTCTTGTATTGCCCTTCAGAAGGTTGCAAAGCCAACTCGACACACGACGCCCGTTGCCGAGCCAGCGAAAGCCGTAGCCAAGCGCGAGATGGCCGGAACGGAAAAAAAGAGCCCGGCCGCTAAGGTCAACTCACCAGTTTCTTGTTGGACGTGCGAGTGACCACCGTTGCTTCTTACACCGTTGCTTTGCTCCAACAGGCAAGTCGAGAGGAAGAACCATTCACGAGGCTACATACCGAGCATCCTCTCTTCGCCAGATTGTATGATTTGCTCTACAGCAAGCCCCGTACTATTGGCCGGTGGTTCGGGATGGCCGAGCAAGCCCTAAACACCATCTACGCCCTTTCTCAAGCACCTGACGTGATCTGCGGTACTATCATTCGGGACTTAGCCGCTCTACTTGCGGATAAGGCCGATCGAAGCGCTACGCACCAGCCAGACGAGGTACCGTTGGAAGCAGAAGTACTGTGTCGACTTCTCTTTGTTCTGGGACATGTAGCTCTCAAACAGCTCATTCACCTGGAACATACACAAGCCGAGATTCGAAGAAAGCGCCAGGGGAAAACCGTAAGTGGTATGTTCATGCGTTTGTTCTTCTGTGTTTTAGCCAGCATTCTAATGCTTTTCTCCTTTACAGCAAGAACAGAGAAGGAACAGGAATCGATTGAACTAGAATTGGGCGTTGGAATGGCTGGCGACGATGAGCGCGAGACAGAGCATATTCAACACCTGATCGATAACGAACTTGTGACGGCCAACCTCCTAGGAGCCTTCGTGCCTCTCATACATAGCATATGCGCTCGTGGAACGCCGGTATAGGAAACCCTTTTTGTTGAGTACTCACTTGGAGAAGCGCACTCATCTTCAACTAACTTGTTGACGCTGCAGGGCGACCCAGTGAAGGAGTGCGCTGTCTTAGCATTGTGCAAGTATATGTGTGTGTCCTCTTCGTTCTGTGAGCAGAACCTGCAGCTATTATTCTCTTTGCTCTCGCCTCCGAAGAGTGAGAGCCCAAAAGAAGTTCACGGCTTGCGGGCCAATATCATCATCGCCTTGGGGGATCTGGCTTTCCGTTTTCCCAACCTCCTGGAGCCTTGGACGAAGCACATTTATCGGCCTCTCTCGGTACGCTATCGGACTTGCGTGAAGGGCCCTCTTCTCACTTAGGGGTTACAGGACAAATCTATAAAAGTCAAGCGTAACACCGTAATGGTTCTCACTCATTTGGTACGTACACGAATCCAATTGTCTCCCGTTTGGTTGCATTAACTAAAGCATTCAAAGATTCTTAATGATATGATCAAAGTGAAAGCTCACATCGCCGACCTCGCTCTATGTGTTCACGACTCGGATCCTGCTATTGCTCGTATGGCGAGGCTTTTCTTCCACGAGCTCGCACAGAAGGGTAGCTCCCCATGTCTCCTGCATGACGTCGCGAATCGACACTTAATTGTTGAAAACTTCATATCATCTACTTCAGGAGCAGCCATCTACAACATTATTCCCGATGTACTTAGCCGTCTTTCTGCAGCAGATGATGTATCCTCCGAATTGTTCAAGAAGGTGATGAAGCACCTCCTTTCCCTCATTGAAAAGGTAATTTGACGCACTCGAACGTGTATTCAGAACACTAGGACCAAACTCTTTGATTCTGGTGCATCATGCAGGAAAAGCAATCAGAGAGCTTGATGGAAAAACTGTGTCATCGCTTGCGCGCTGCTCCCGGTATAGCGTAAAATGTCTTGTAATCTGGGTGAATTAAGCAACTGACTGCGGTCACACATGTGCATTCCAGAAGGGGAGCAAGAGGATATTGCCTATTGCCTTACGCTATTGAACTACACCGAAAAGGCCCTGCGACGCCTAATCGAATTGGACAAGTGTTACCATGCCGCTCTCGTCAATCCCGACATCCTGAACCACTTTTACGTAGTAGTAAACAAGGTGCTGCCCGGGAAGCTCCAATAGGCCCTAAAGGTCATGCACGTGTTAGGCCTACTCACTTGTGGCCACATTCCTGTTCTCAGAGTCGGAAATTAGGGGCCAGGGGAGAGCAGCGAGCTGCTGCCGATGAGCTCGAGAAGAAGCTGGACGAGATCTCTTCCAAAATAACTGGTGGGCCGGACAGGGCACAAGTAGATGCCAATCAGGAACAAGATAAAAACGATGATGAACGTGCGGAAGCCAAGGCAGGACGCAGCCGATTCACGCGCGTGAGCAAGGACCGTGTTAAAACATCGGCGGCGAAGCGCTCTACGCGACGAATTCCTGCAGCTTCCACCGCCAAGGCCCACCGAGATCGGACAGCGAAGAGTGGCCGCAAAGCGAACAAAGCGTACGACCCTGATGATGGGAGCGATGATGTCGGGGGTGAAAGTGATAAGGAGAGCCAGAAAAAGAAGGACGATATCTTCGATGACCTTGACGACTCGGACGAATGAATGCACACGCGTGTGTACACTATGTACATTTTGTGCATAAATTGTTTTTCTTTTTTCCTTTTAAGAAAACGCCGCTTCTCGTCAGACGCGGAAAAGAAAAAAAAAGAAAAAAAAAGAAGAGAGAAGCGAAAACGAAATAGGGGGGAGAGCAAGAGGGGGGGGGGAAGAAGAAGAAGAAGAGGACAACCACCCACGGATGGACTACGACGCCTTGCGTTTGGTGTTGCAGAGGGAGGCCTATGAGGAGGAGGAGGAGCACGGGGACGGTGGCGTGGCAAGAACAGGGGTGGGCCTAGAGGCCTTTGCTCTCCCCCACCTCGCCACCATTTCGGCCGAGGAGCGCGACACCTTCGTGACGCAGCTGCGCCGCTTGTGGTCCCGCAACTCCCTCATGTCCCATTCGTCCCGTGCTGCTGATGCTGTTGGGGTAGAGGACGACGAAGAGGAAAGGGACGCATCTTCTGCTGGAAGCCAGCAGTACACCCAAGGAGGAGGGCACCTTAACCAGTCCGTGCTCAACGAGGAGGACAGGGAGGAGAAGGACAAGAGATCTCAGGCTGACGGCAGGAAGGAGCAGAGGGAGTCCTCCCAGGCTTTGTCCGCAATGGAAGAAGAGCAGCAGCGCCACAGAGATGGAGACGCCTCTCCCCAAGAGAAGGAACAGAAACAGCCGCAGGAGCACCTTACCCGGCACCTTAACACCTCCTCCGGTCCACAGGATAGGCAACAGGAGGAAGAGGCGGCTAAGGATGAAGCGGAGGGGAGGGACCTCAAGAAGAAGAAGAAGAAAAGGGAAAGAGAGGAAGAAGATACCACACTTGCCGCGGTGCTGCCGTCTAGGGGAGAGCGGATACGACACGTCCGGTTTCTGCGGCAGCTGGCCGCTCAGTACCGCAAGTTTGCTGCAACTCATCCTTCCTCATCTGATCCAGCTCTCCTCTCCCCGTTGTCGACTTCGCTGCATTCCTCTTCCCTCCGTTCCGGTGCCACGTACGTGGTTTCGTTGCTGATGTGATCTCGGCGTGGACTACTCGGCACACTCACTCCAATTACTCACATCTTTGTGGTGACACGACCTTGGGGTTTATGTTCTCCCTCTACCCAGAGGCCGGCAGGAGCAGTTCTCGCTGTCTTCCATACTCTCGGCCATCGAGGAGGAGGGTGAAAATGTCAAGGGGAATGGTGCGCGCAAGAAGCGCCGGACAACAAATGGAAAGAGTTCTACCTCTACAAAGCGAGCGAAGCGCGCTCCGACACCCACTTCACCAGAGCAATTGAGCCCTCCTCTTTCTCCGCCTGGCAGGTCTGAGAAGCGTCTCAGCCGCTATCGTAGCGCGCCATCGAAGGCACTGCTTGAACGGATGGAAATGGCAAAGGAACATAGAATGTTCCTCCTTTTTCGATCTGCTCTTCCGCGCGTGCCTGCTCGAACAGCCAACAGCCCCGAATCAGATCGTGAGCCGATTGTCACGGAGTACCGGCCAAAGCTCTCACCTTGCGCGTAGTGATAACTAAGATGAAGGACTCATTATTAGATACTACGTTGTGGGGCCCACCAACACGGTGTCTACGGTGTATCAGATCAAGCTCACCAACCTTCCCACCTGCAACTGCCCTGACAATACCAAGGTTTGATTGCACGACGTTGGTTTTGCATGGACAAGGAACTCATCGCTCCTTCAGGGTCATCACTGTATTCATATTCTATTCGTATTGCTCAAGGTCCTAAAAGTGTCCCCAACTAATCCTGTGCTTTACCAACGTGCCATCCTTTCTTCGGAGGTACTCTGGCCTGCACGTCCCTGGCGGACAGTTGTATGACTGACCGAGAAATTCAAGCTTGAGACAATCTACAGAGAGGCTCCGTTAGCGCCAGCCCAAGTGTATGCCCGCAATAAAAACAATCCAGAAGCAGGCCCTTCGAGCGAGTGGTAAGTGTGCACTCAAGTGCTTTTCTTATGTAACTGATATCCCGTTCACCAGCGCGATATGCTACGAGACACTTGGCGCCAAGCAGGAGGAGCTGGTATCGTGTAAGGACAGCTGTGGGTATTGCTTTCATACGCAATGCTTCCAACGCTACTGCGCTACTCACTCAACAGCTTCGGTACTAAAGTCCTTCCATTTTCCCTTAACGCCTCCTAACACGGCTTGTCGGCAGCTAATGCGATCTGGAGGCCCTGCAGTCGTGTGCCCGGTGTGTTTTACATCCTGGGTTTCTAGCTCATCTTCCTTGGCATTGAGTGTAACTCCGTCCCAGACTACTAGTGGTGGTTCAGGCACTTTAGCTGCGGTAAGTCACTTCTTGTTGTTCATGACGCTCCATTAACTGTTTTGATTGGCAGACAAAGACGCGGATCACAGAGAAACCGGTTCCATTCCTCGCACCTAACTTACCACGGACGGCATCGATTACTATGGAAGAAGACAAACAACCCTCTGTGTCGGACGACTCTGTGAAATCAACCCTACGAACGGTGACCGATGATTAACGACAAAGAGTGAATTGCATAGATGGACGGTAGTGGCTTAGCCAAAGTCAGGTAAGTTGCGCTTGGCCTTGATTTCGCCCAGTTGCTTTGCGATTCTTTGGGCGGGTCCACAATATGATCTTGCATCTCTTAAGGACCTCAGACGGCAACCTTTGCTTCAATGCGTGAAGCTCCTCCTTGAGGCGGAAGGCGAGCTTCTTCGGGTTCCTTGCTTGAAGAAGATCGTCGAGTTTGAATGACGTCGCGTCATACGGTCCAGCAAAAAGGCACCGTCGGGCAGCATGAAGCACGAGCCAAGCGGGATTCCTTCAGCTTGGTGATAGCTTGGCGTTGTGTTCCCATCAACGTGCAATGGTCCACACTGCTGAAGGCGAAGGATCACATACGGAAGGGCCCTGCACTTGTGTGAGGCCCAAACGTTCCCAATGATAGTACCAATTTTTATAATTATTATTATGGGAAAGGTATGTAGATAAATTTAAATATTGTTGGCCACGGAGCGAGAGGCCTTACGTCGTACTACGAGGAGGAGAGGAGGATGCAGGCGGTGCACCAGATGGGAAGCTGGAGCAGGGGCACGCGGGTTGGGGGACAGCTCCTCAAGCCCACCTCCCTGGGCGTGTGGAAGGCGGGCGCGTCGTGCGGGAGCAGGAGGCTGCAGCTGGCGGGGGGCTGCCGGCGCGGACTGGCGGCGGAGGCTGCGGCACCGCTGAAGCGTACGGGGCTGCACGGGGAGCACGTGGGGTTGGGGGGCAAGCTGGTGCCCTTCTGCGGGTGGGACATGCCCGTCCAGTACCGCGAGAGCATCATCGACTCACACCTCCACACCCGCTCCCACGCGGGCCTCTTTGACGTCTCCCACATGGGCCAACTCAAGTACCTACCTCCCCCCTCCCCTCTCTTTTGCTACTACACCCTGCCCCCATTCACCAATCAATAATTAAAAATAATCACTCCGAAAAAGGTAAAAATAATAAATAGAATAATAAAAAGTAAGAACTTCATATCAAAAGAGGCAGATTGTTCAAACCAAGGGGGGCTGTGGTGTAGGCTGCACGGGAAGGACCGAGTGGAGTTTTTGGAAAGCCTCGTGGTGGGCGACATCAAAGGCCTCGCTCCCGACCACGCTCGTCTCTCCCTCTTCACGAACGAACAGGGCGGCATCAAGGTGTGTGCGTTATATATATTATTCGATTTATTTATTGATTTATCAATCAATGAATTATATATGTTTTACTTGTGGCGGCGGTCTGACCACAGGACGATACGGTGATCACCAACGGGCCGGAGTGGTTGTACGTGGTGGTGAACGCCGGCTGTGCGGATAAGGATTTGGCCCACATCCAAGAACATCTCGCTCGCTTCAAGTCGCGTGGCAAGGACGTATCTCTCGAAATCCTCTCTCCCGACTTCTCGCTGGTGGCGCTTCAAGGTACGTTTGGTCTTTGGCGGACTCAGTTCTCCAGGCTATGTGCACATTTACCACACATATTTGTGACTTGACTCGCGCAGGACCGGATGCTGCGTCCGTTCTGGGTGAGCACATCGCAGGTGGACACGAGAGCCTTCGATCGCTTGCATTCATGTCGGGCCGCGACACCCGTTTTGATTCACTTTCCGTCCGCGTCACACGTTGCGGGTATACTGGCGAGGATGGATTTGAGGTAGACTATGATATGACTACTATGTCCCCTATCCTCATCATGCATGCACTCATTGGTATAATGCCATTTTATTTGTGTTAACAACAGATCTCAGTGCCGACAAGGGATGTCGTGACCCTGTGGCGAACGCTGCTTCAGCATCAGGGCAAGGTTATGCCAGTTGGCCTTGCTGCCCGTGACAGCTTGCGCCTAGAGGCTGGCCTGTGCCTGTATGGCAACGACATCGATGAGACAACTTCTCCGATTGAGGCCGGCCTCGCTTGGACTATTGGTGCGTCTCCTCTCTCGCGCAGCGGCGCAAACTAATGAGCTGACTCAGTGAGTCAGGCAAGCGACGCAGGGCCGAAGGAGGTTTCCCGGGCAGTGATATAATCCTTAGGCAGATAAAGGAGGGAGTGACGCGCAAGCGTGTGGGCTTCGTCCTTTCCGAGGGTATTGCTCGTGGTACGAAGCCTCCTCGTGTGCTCTATGCCTACGTGCCTATCCTGATTGTACCACCTCCCCCGCAGCACATGCGACCGCTCACAACGAGAATGGTGACCTGCTTGGTGAGGTCACCAGTGGCGGCTATGGTCCCTCATTGAAGAAGGCAGTGGGTATGGTGTACCTCCCGACTGACGTGGCCAAGAACGGGACACCGATTCGTATTCAAGTACGCAAGAAGTTCTATCCGGCTTCTGTTGCCCCGATGCCCTTCCACCCTACGAACTACTACAAACCCTGAACTTGGCATAGTGACGCGGGAGGCCCCGCCGCCTGGTATTCTTGTTGCTGCTCTAGTAATGAAAGGGAAGTAAAACAGATATCACACTACGAGCGGGCAGAGCGGCGATGGGGAGGGGAAGGTGATGCGCTAACTCTCCTCTTTTTCGTCGGGGCCGGACTTCTGGATCTGCGTCGTCCTCGGCTTCTTGAGCTGCTGCGCGAAGAAGAGCGGCTGCGGCGTGAACCTCGTGGTGGACTGCGTGATCGGCTTCTGCTGGTGCGTCCATAAGGGCTTCTCGACCTACTGAGAGAACGACGTCTGCGTCCACGGTCAGGGCTTCCGCCGGAAGGGGATCGCTGACGTCTGTTGCGACCCCGGCTTCGGCTGCGACTTCTGGACCGAGTGCGCGATCGCCTTCGTGGGCTGCGGCTACGGGAACGGCTGCGCTTCCTAGCACCACGGCTTCTTGATCGGCTGCGCGAAGAAGAGCGGCTGCGTCGTGAACCTCGTGGTGGACTGCGTGATCGCGACCGACCCTTGGAGCGAGGACGAACGCGCGGATTGCGATAAAGGTCACGCATCATCTCCTCTTTCTCTTTTTCTTCTTTTTTGCGCTCTTCTTGAGCCTTATCTTGCTTGACTGGCGGCACACCAAATAACTTGCCTCAGTTTACGTAGGAAAGGAAGGAGCAGGCACTTGGGGAAGGTACTTTGATTAGTAAGCTTCTGGCGCATGAGTCGCTTAAGACGCTCCTGTGGCGTTTCCTTCTTTTTGGGGGCTTGTTGGGCAGGTTTGCTGGTTACTGCTGCTTGCTTGCCGGCCTCTGCACATCGGTGCCGGCGTTACCTTTCATCCATTGTAACAGTGGTGTGCTCTTGTACCTTTAGGATGAGCCCTAGCGCGTTCTTCAGCGGAACGAGCTTGATTGCTGGACAGATAGCGGCAAGTTATGAAAGAACGCAATTGAATGCGACATGTGTAACGTACAAGCCACGATTATACTTGAGATCTATTTCTTGAGCGAGGCGCCAGCGTTCAGCAGCGTTGAGTGGAAGCTGCGAAGTGACAAGTTCCTTCTCTACTGCCTCTTGCGGCTGCTGCTCTTCCATTTCTCCCTCAATTTTCCTGCACCACAGAAGTGGATCAGCAACATGACCCAAAAGGCTGAAACGAAGGCACGATGTACGAGAGCACACGGGGAGGAGACGCCGGGATGAATGCCTCAGAGGCAGAAGGGACCAAGGATACAGTCGCAAACTCGGTTATATACTCCTTTTTCTCTTCCTTATCGCTGTCTTCACTATTGCTGTCGCTGCCAGAAGAGCCCCTGCTCGGGCTCCACCCGCTGTCATGAACGAGTGAGAAGACCTCTACATGCGAGAAATGTGGGAAAACAATACCCATGGTAATCATCATAGGTGGGAGAGTGACGACGGCGATAGGCACCGTGCCTGCGAAGCTCTTCAGCACGAAGAGGGTCCGTCTTTTCAAGTAGCTTCTGGAACCGCAATTTCCGCCGCTCCTTCCGTGGCAGTTGGCGCTGGAGATGGCAGGTAGTAAGACAGTATAAGTTCACTTTCAAAGAAACTGATTACATTGGAGAGAAGTGAGTACCACTTCACTCTTGGCTTCCTGCTCCATCTCCACGCGACGTTGGTCACTTACGTCGGCACTGCGCAACCTGTAGAAATTACGTATGCCGAATCGGGCACCAAGAGCGTTCCACATTTTCTTCTCCTCGCGTTCCTTGTTTCGTCGTTCTCGCTCTCGTTCCAGCTCCCGCTCGCGCCATTCCCGTTTTGTAGGAGGTGGCTTGTCTTTCTCCTTGTCCTTATCCTTGAGAGCCTCAGCATTAGGACTGGGCGTCGATGCCGGGGGAGCAGGCTTGGCTACGGAAACGGTACTCTCATCACCGTAGTCGAGACCAACGTTAGTGTAGTTCAGTCCCTCAGCTGAGTGAGTTTGCTCCTCTTGTGCACGACCGTAGTACGCACTATGCGTTCCATGTACTGTGAGTGTAAACTATCTATGCAGCTGTCGTGGATTGTGCTTACCTATCGTCGCTGTACTCCTTTTGCGTCGGGAGGAGATAGTTGGATTTTTCATCAATCTGATTTGCTACCAGCTGCACCATTTCGTGCTCCGTGCCTGCGGGATCTAAGGTCTTAGTGCAGCTTCATACCAAATACCAAACGAGAGCTTCATACGTTTAGCGCCCTCCAAATTCTCGACAAGAACTCGATAGCGCTCATAATTGAGTGCATCAGAAAGCTCACGCTCCTCTTCACCTTCTTCGATGACAGCACGCTGTGCTGCCGTGGGGGTCGCAGGAATGATATCGAGTAATGCTCTTCCGTCAAACCTGTACCGAATAGAAAGCTGTGAGCTCATTGCTCGTCCATCCGCTCACTTGCACACGCTCTCCTGTGCGTGGGTGAGAAGGGGGTAGGGGGAGCGCCTAGAAATATACCGACCGGTCAACCATGAGATCCGAGCCATCCTTCCACGGCATTCTAGCGTATGGGTTCAACCGAGTACCAGCCAAGGCCCATCGGTAGCACCAAACAGACCCAATGAACAACAAGTGGTGTGGTTAGCACTAGGCATACGCGTCGCACACGACGTCCGTTGGGAGGAAGTTAAGGACGTACAGACTGTCACCTGCCTCCAGGAGGCGATACTGGGCCGTATCCCGGTGTACAGTTGCAGGCAGCCCCACCACGGTGAACACACGCATCGGATCCCCGAACTGCATGCCAGCCCACCCCACCATCACCACAACACATGTGTCACCACCGGCTGCGCACCAGGGCCACCTCACACCTCATCCTTTTTTTTTTCTTTTCTTTGACGGGGAGGAAGTACCTTTTCAGCAAAGTAAGCGGCCTTGCGTTCGGCGCGCTTCTTGTGGTCGTACATGATGCCCTGGATCTTGCGATCCTGCTCCCGGCACGCCTTCCACATGGCTGCTGCTGCTTCCTTGCCTCTCTGGTTTTTTTCGTGTTTTCTTTCTTTCTTCCTTTTGCCCATGGCGAAGAAAAAAAGAGAAAATGGAGAATTCTGCATTTTCTCTCTCCTCAAGCGGTGCATCGATTACCAAAAAAGGAAAAAGCATTACCAACCAAGATAGAGAGCTCTGGCCTGGGAGGCAAGTCCTCAACAAGCCGCACGATGGAAACACGGAAGCGCTCGACAAAGGGCAGTCAGAGGCCCGTGTCCCCGGTATCATGGAGTGAAGAGTCGGGCGAGATCAGCACTTCTCCCGCTCCTGGAGTCAGTCCTCTGTTTGGTGGGGGAAGGCCGCGTCGGGTATCCTTCTCTACGCCTGAAAGTACCCCCTCAAGCTCTCGTCTGGCAGTTCTACTGCGTTGGATACTCGTACTGGGTCTCCTGGTTGGCGTGGGCTGGTGGTCCTTCACGCTTGGAGAGGAGTGGGCCAGCAAGAGCCAACAGAGATTGCTTCGAATCCCTAACAGACCCCAAAATATGGTCTTCTGGGGCTCACGAGATCACGTTGCCGGTGTCCCCAATGAGAGTACACCATTCATTCCCTTCCCTTCCCTTCCATCAAGGAGTACTCCTTGTTTCCGAAAGCGTAAGCTCACCGCGTGCACGCAGGTATGGACAACCTGAGGGCGTGCCAGAAGGCCAAGATAGCCAACGAAGAGAAGCTGCTCCAGGCTCGCCAACAGCTGATGCAGCTGCGCCGTGCACCGGTGGAAGGAAGGTAGTGCCTAGGAGAAGGACTACTTGTAGATAAAAACACCACAAAGATTACACCCTACTGCAACAACAGAATGAAGAACAGAGCATGTTCCTTTATGGATCCTTTACCAACTGCACACACCATCTGCCCAACCCCCTTCCCTTGCGCCGCACTCACCATGATCACCATCGTCATCTTCGGACCTCTTCCGGCGGGAAAACTGGCAAACGGCGTGGCTGTGGGACCACACCGCGCGTGCGGGGCTCGTGAAGGAGGGCTTGCTTGAGGGCGGGTGAGTGAGGCAGTTGCATAGCAAGGCTGTCGTCGCGAACGAGCCAACTTCCCGTCGCCCCCTCCCCGTCACTCTTCTTGTCACTTATCCGATCGCTGGCTCGCTCGCATTGAGTGGAGTGGCGAGCAGCGGAAGCTTAGAACATGTCACCGCCCATGCCTCCCATACCGCCACCTCCCATGCCTCCCTTGGCGAAGGACTCCTCCTTGGGCAGCTCGACGACGATGGCCTCCGTGGTGGTCATGAGCGACGACACGCTGGCGGCAGCGTCCAGTGCGGTACGGACGACCTTGACGGGGTCAATAATTCCGGCCTTGAACATATCGGTGTACTCGTCGGTCTGGGCGTTGTAGCCCCAGTTGGGGTCGTTGCTGTGGAGGATCTTCTCAACGATGACACCACCCTCCTTGCCGGCATTGGTGGCAATGGTACGGGCAGGGATGCGGATGGCCCTGGCGACGAGCTGGATGCCGCTGGTCTGATCGGCGTTAACACCAGTGACGCCATCGAGAGCCTTGGAGGCGTGAAGAAGCGCGACACCACCGCCGGGCACGATACCCTCCTCAACGGCAGCGCGAGTGGCACTCAGGGCATCAGTGATACGGTCCTTGCGCTCGCTCACCTCGACTTCCGTGGCACCACCGACCTTGAGAACGGCCACGCCGCTGGAGAGCTTGGCGAGGCGCTCGCGAAGCTTCTCCTGCTCATAGGTTGAAGTGGTGCGGGTGAGAGCGTCGGTGAGTTGCTCGCAGCGCTCCTTGATGCGGTCGGAGTCGCCGCCACCATCCATGATGATGGTGTCATCCGACGAGATAACCACCTTCTTGGCCGAGCCGAGCCAGCTGCGGTCGAAGTTCTCGATCTTGAGGCCCATCTCCTCGCTCACGACGGTACCGCCGGTGAGAATGGCAATGTCCTGAAGGTTGTTCTTGCGGTTATCACCGAAGCCAGGCGCCTTAACAGCGACGACAGGCAGGCCCCTCATCTTGTTGATAATGAGCGTAGCGAGTGCTTCACCCTCGACGTTGTCGGCAATAATGACGAGCTTCTTGTGTTCGCGGCTAACCTCCTCAAGGCAGGGAAGGAGCGCATGGATGCTGGAGATCTTGCCATCGGTGAGCAGGAACACGGCATCCTCGTACTCGCACTTCTGAGTCTTGGCATCCGTAACGAAGTAGCGCGAGATGTAACCCTGATCGAACTTCATGCCCTCGATCACCTCGACCTCGTTTTCGAGCGTCTTGCCATCCTACAGGGCGCCCGGGATATAACGATGTTGTTGTTGTTGTTGTTGTTAGTAACCAACACCACCCAGAGACAGAAGAAACGAAGGGAACGTACGGTGACAGTGATGACGCCCTGCGAACCCACTTTCTCCATGGCGGTGGCAATGAGACCGCCGATGGAGGCGTCGGAGTTCGCCGATAGGGTGGCGACCTGCCTGATCTCTTCGGTAGTGGTGACCTTCTTGGCGAGCTTCTTCAGCTCGTTGACGACGATGCCCACGGCCTGGTCGACGCCACGCTTGACGTCCATCGGGTTCATGCCGGCCGCAACGACCTTGGTGCCCTCGGAGAAGATGGCGCGCGCCAGGACGGTGGCCGTGGTGGTGCCGTCGCCAGCCACGTCGTTGGCCTTGCTCGCCACGCCCCGCACGAGCTGGGCGCCCATGTTCATGTACTTGTCCTTGAACTCGATGTGCTTGGCCAC
>CDEZ01021631.1:0-16619 GCA_000826365.1 Acanthamoeba royreba | reverse complement strand
CGCGAGCCCAGGTTGCAGTTGGCCACGTTGGCCGGCGGCTGGAGTCCCCCATCGTAGTACCTGCTCAGAGAAGGGCGAGGATGAGGTCGGTCGGGGTCCAAGGTGGTACCACCAAGGAGGTGAAGGTGGCGCACCAGGACATACGGGAGAGGGCATTGATGTCGCTGCACCCCTGGGCCCATGCGTTGGTGGCGACGCCACGGTAGATAGGCTTGGTAGCTGTTGTACCCAAGACGGCGCAGACCAGGAGTACGAAGAAGAACGTCAAAACACCCTTGCAGACAGTCATGATGGTGATGGGTCCTGGTTCAGGGGCGAACTTGAACTTTTTGCTGCCAGCTCCCCAAAATATTAATCGCCATGGGGCAAGAGTCCTGTTGGTTGTTCGGACTGTTTGCTTTGTTCCGGCTTCCTAGTATCCGGTATGTACGAATGTACGGTCAGTTCAGGACGGATTTCATTGATGCAGAAGCAGTGAGATACAGCAGACAGGGCAGCAAGCAGAGATTGGCTCTCCTCTGCGCTCAGCACGGCCCTCAAAAGTGATGAAGGTGACAGAACTTAGTCAAGCCAGCATTCTTCCATCAGCAAACCTGCATCATTGAAACAACGGTTTACCCCGTCCCACAAGTTTTTTACGCGTTTGTTTGAGTTGCCACTACCACAGAAATAGGATGAAGCAGAGGGATAACAAGAACAAACATAACAAGGTCAAGTACTCCGCTGCAAAAGCCATGTGTTATTTTTCCCTGGAACGCCAGAGGATGACCAGCTTGTTCTCTAGGTGAATGGGTAAACAGAATGCAGCTAACTCAAGACGAAGGCATACAATGCTTGAATGATCACAAACGCATCTTCTTGAGCTTGTTGGCCAGTGGTCGCATGTTTTCTTTGTCTTCTTCGCCCTGCTCTTCTTTCTTCCCTATTTGTGGTTTGCCTCGCCGCTTGGCTATTCGTTTGATGACTGGCGCTGATGCGGACGGCGGCACACAAGGAGATGCTGATGTGATGGGCATTGCCTCCGTGGGCGTGGGTGGTTGACCCGACAGCTGTTGAGTCTCCTGAGAATCCTGCTGCACAACGTCTGCGGTCTTACCCCGACGTTTGGCCACTCGCTTGAAACGGGGCTCAATATCCATGGGTCGCAATGCACCTGATGATGATGATGATGATGAAGTCGAGGATGGGCTGGGCTGCGTCAAGGACTCCAGGGATTGCTTAATGGCCTCCAACGTTGCTACAATTTCACTGTGTGGAGACGTCATGTTCCCGTTAGGTCGCAGTATTAAAGTAAATTCATCACGAACACTGACAACGAACCTAAAGCTGGGACGAGCAGAGATGGAGAGCGAGAGACAGCGCTTCAAAAGGCTGATAAGTTCCTTTGGTAGCCGACCTATCGAGTGAACGTAACGCAAATGAGGCTAGATGCCGCTGAGCAGTGGTGAGAGTGAACTCTTTACCAAGAAGATGAGGCTCCTTGAAAGGCATGACGAGTTCGGCGCCGTCGGGACAGCTCCCCTGGGCTTTGCGCTTCTTCTTGACTTCTCCTACAGCCACCGTAACGTTCTTCACGATCTGATCCACGTCCTTGGTGAGCTTGCCATGGTATGGTTTCCTACGCGAGAGCATCTCGCTTACAGTAACTCCGAAGCTCCACACTGAAGGCCACGCTCAAGTACATCAGCGTGGAAAGCTTGTGATGAAGCGCACCAATACAGACATACCATCAGACTTGAGCCACAGGTCCTGCTGGAATAGCTTCATTCCCATTGCTGTCTCTGGGCTCATGTAGCCTATGGAGAGAGACAAGCTCGGTTCGGTAAGCTGCATTCCTCAACATCAGATCAACGCAGGACATACCAGTAGTGCCCATCTCCTTGGTCATCGGTCGATCAATATCCTCATGGTGCGGATTGTTGAGGTATCGGCTCACACCAAAATCAGTTATCTTGAGCCCTTCTAACTTGATAGCTCGACCACCAGGACCATTGCTGGTCACCTTCAGCAAGATGTTCTCGGGTTTGAGATCGCGATGTATCACGGGGTGAGGAAGCGTGTGTAGATGCTCCATCCCCCGTGCAATGCCCAAGCATACGTCCACTACAAACGGAAGCGGGAGAGGATCCGACTGCATTGTAGAAGAGGTCAGTGTCATCGGCTGCCCGATGTACCAAGAGCGATAGACAAAAAGCGTCAGTACCTTGTAGGTCGAGTGGACGACATTGGCAAGAGTGGTGTCCATGAGGTCTTGCAGAAAATAAAGACAGGAGTGATCCTGGTAGATCCCGTGCGTCTTGATAACATTCTCGTGATCAACATCCCTGTGCCATGAGTGTTACTTGTTAAACAACTTCACACACGCGTTAAGAGCAGTACTTACTTGAGGATCTGCGCCTCTGTGTAAAAGTAGAAGGGATCTCTGTAGTACAACAACAAGCAACGGCAGTGTATGAGCATAACACCGACAGGCTCCGTCACAACGAGGGCAGTGGAAAGGAGGGCATACGCGTAGCGATTCCATAGCTGAATCTGCTTAAGGGCGTACAATTTGTCCGACTGTGAAGGCACGCGCACTGTTCCAAGGAAAAGAGAAGAACCATCAGCACAAACTGTCATATAGCAAGAGTCATCCATTTCGATTGTTCGAATTACCTTTGTGAACCTTGGCAAAGGTCCCGCGTCCGAGGTAGCCCAACCGATCAAACAGGGGTGGCCGAGGGAATGTCTCGTGTCCTTGCGTGATCAGCTCATCCTCGCTGTCTGAGTCGCTCGACTTACTGTGCTTCCTCCTGCTGGGAAACGAGCATCTCGTCAGTGTGCACGCTGAAGAAAGAGGAAACTCAAAGACTAGATCTCACCTATTGCTTCGCTTGTTGGGTACAGGACGGGCGGCTCCGAGTATCTCGTTGGCGCACAGGCGCAGCGGGAACGAGGCCTCATCGTCTTTACGCAGACGCGACAGAGTCTTCTCCACCTTCCTGACCGCGAGGAGCATCGATGCACTCTTGGCATCCTGACACAGGGACGAGAGCAAGAGCAGCAGCGCGTGACGTTGGGCGTTGATGTCTTTCGACGATGATGACGATGACGCGGCGTCATCCTTCATGATTGTGAGGAACAACTCGGCTAGTTGTTCTACCCCGCCTTCCTTTCGTATCACGCGTCTGATGTCATCTGTGGGTTAAGTCAAGTTCCAGAACTATGAATATTGGCTGTAGATGAATGAACGAAAGGCGAGATGACGCAACGCACCATCTTCTTGAGTCAGGTGAGCCAGTGTACGAGTGGCGTGGAGGCGGACGGCCGAGTTATCAGTGTCGGTGATGAGTTCCAATAGCACGGACATGTTGTTCCGCTCGCTAAGTGACTCGCGCATCTCTGCATTGCACACCATCAGCGAGACGACAAGAGGCGGGATGATGTCCGGGCCTGGGTACCTTCGGAGAAGCCTACAACGGTGGAGAAGGCATAGAGAAGGTAAGCCAACACAGTGGCTTTGGAATCGTCCCGTCTACATGTACAAATGAGCGACCACAGTTGCTGCAGCTTGTCCGTATCAGCTGCCACGCTCCTTTGACTCTTCGGAGCTATAAGGGTGATTGAAGATTTCAGTAAAGCCACTCCTTGAATCAACATGGCTGCTGGGGGACGAGTACAGTTCATGAGGCAGGTAGCCAGCGCCGTGGACGCGTTGAAGGCAAGGCTGCCCTTATCGACATCCTCATTTGATTCAATCTCGTGCGTGAGCAAATCAAGGACAATCGCTGGTTGGCCGCGCCTGCCCAGAGCATCCTGGGCTTCTTCTGTACGAGTCAGGAAGGAGAGGTCAGCTAGCTGAGCCAGGTACATTCAAAGAGAAAGCGAGTCCAACCTTCGTCCTTGAGGCACCAAGTTAGGGCGGCGCACAGAGTTGTCGCCAGCTTGCGTAGCTGCTCCTCCTGAGCACTCCTCGTAGTTTTCTTCTTGATCTGCTTGCGTCGGTTGATGGTGTTTGATTGCTTCGAACGTAGGAGCCTAGTACGGCAGTGTGCCAAGAGAGCAAGCAGTTGCGCAGGCAGGCCAGCCTTGTGAGCCTCCTGTCGTATCTGCTTGATCAGATCAGCGTGGGCCTCGTCCGCTGCGGAGTAATGATGATAAGCGCGCTTACAGTTTAGGATCAAGTGTTGAGGAATGTAGGCTAGTCAATACCATCCTTCACCAAGAAAGCCAGCAGGGAAACAGCCTCCGCCCCGTATTCTGTCCACTCCGTCTCCTCTCCCTTATCTTGATCACCGTCTTCGCTACTCTCTGTTCCAGATTCATCGGAGGAAGAGGCAGTGACACAAAAGCCCAGTACAGTGGCGAGTGGACGAATGCCACATCGCACGATCTCATCCGCACGTCGTTCCAGTTCGGATTGCTCTTTGATGACTTCTTCACGCCACGAGGAGATGAGGAAGCAGCCTCCAAGGTTCAGCCTACCCACCACCCTCGCGCCTACACGTACATATCGGAGTTAGTTTGTATTAGGAGCACTGATGCATCACTCTCCGTACCGTCTTCGCCACATGAACCGCGGAGGTAAGTCCGCAGGTGCGGCACTCGATCACGTAAGCACAAATGACACACGAACTTCTCTTTTGTTACATCAGCATCCTCCGCTCCCTACATGAATGAAGCTGCTGATATCAGTGGCCATACTCATCAATAGTTTGATGGGTGGAACACACCACACAGTCAAGGTGGAACTCAGTGCTACAGAAAGCGCAGGCGACGAGTTCGTCCTCATCGTCCCAGCAATGACCCTCCTGCATTTTTCCGCCCTTGGCGCACTGCTCAGTGCAGTAGCGGAGCGAACAGCTCTTATCTGGCACATTGAGCCACACCAGCTCGTCTCTGCGACCACCCGCATCCAACGTGCATTCCTCCTGCTTGGTTCCTACACAAACTGTAGTTTAGAATCTTGTACGCGCTTGCCTGGCCTGATGAAGAGAGGGCTTACCCTGAAACTTGTGCGTGCCGCACTCGCAGCTGATCATCACCGCCACAGCATCATCAAGAATGAGTCAGCATGAAGGGACATGAAAAAAAATGAAGAGATAATAAAGGTACATGATATTACGCTTGGATCGTGCAATGGGTACGATGTGGCGGGGTAGGCTTAACTGGTGCTGCTTCTTCTTTGACTGTAGCGGTTCCTTGTGCACATGACACCTCATAGCACAACCAGCGCAGATTACCGCCGCATTGTGGGCGGAGCTGCTGCAACGCGTACACACGTATAGCGCTTGTTCCGTGGCCAGTCCACACTCCACCGAGCACTCCTTAGTAAGTTTCGCCGTTGGCCTCTTTGTGAGACACTTCCATTTCTTCTTCTCTGTACGGGCAGCACAATCATCAGCACACCACATTTCGTTGGAGATGAAATTATTTTCAACTTAACTTGTGAAATTTTCAATTATTAAAAAATTTCAAATTAAGTTAAGACAATTGCTCAATTACAGGGAGGGCGAACCTTGGAAACGCTTGTGTGCTTTCACGGCAGCCTGCAGGGCAGCCTTGACCTGGGCTGAAGTAACTCGCACCCCACACAACGCTTCTTCTTCATCTTGGTCTTCGTCGCTCTTCTCCCTGTTAAGTTGCGTGTGGGCAGCAAGGAAGCACGCTGCAGCAAGCACATAGTGGTGGAGCTCATGGCCGCCCAACTTGAGAGCATCGCGTCCCATGATGGCCCACTCCTCACCCGTCATCTTTAACACGGAGAACGCACATGCGTGAGCAACTTGCACAAGACAAGATGGCCACACCCAAGTCGCGTCACCTGTGTGTCGGCATGCATCGCCATTTGAGTACGAAGAGGAAAGCGGGCGTTTGTGCGGCACTGATCACTTACGTTAGTACTGGGATGCACAACGAACCTTGTTTCTACGTCGTGACCGTTGTCCAGTAAATTTTTGGCGGGAAAGCGAATTCACGGATTTCCTGGCAATTTTATGCTATTTTCCAGAGTGTAATGAATTTCGAAAAAAAGTAATGTTTTACCAAATTCACCTGGCTTTGTTGTGATGATGTTGGAGAGCCGAGGAACGACCCCTTCACCAGATGACGTACTTGCAGGCTGGACCATCATAAATGCATCCCCGTCTTCGGCCTCCACATCATCAACATCAACTTCACCTTCCGTAATGTCGCCTCCACCAAAACGGTCATCCCACAAGTACGGTAACCTCGTCATCGGCGTAGCTCGATACGATTTCGATGGATTTGGAGGTCAGTTGTCATTTCGGCGTGGTGATGAGATCATCCTGCCCGGCTACCCTCGGTCTCCGCCACCTTCGTCCGCGTTTCCCCCTTCGTCAACTTCATGTGCGGACTCCTCGTGGTGGGTGGGCAAGCGCGCCATGGACGGGGTGAAGGGCGTCGTCTACTTGCCGGCCCTGAAGATCTCCTCCTCGCCCGGTGTTCCCGGTGCAGCTGGGTCTACCACGTCTTCAGCGGCATCGACGCCGGCGGTGCAGCGACAGGGCCGACTGAACTCGTGGCAAGACGACTTTGACGATGTTGGTGTGGAGAAGGAGAAGGTGGAGACAATCGACGGCGAGGGGACAAAGGCGAAGGAGGAAGACGGCGATGAAGCCTACGCGCATGTGGAGCAAGAGGCCGCACTGATGGAAAAGATGACACCGAAGCAGAAGAAAGGGATGGAAGCGTACGGATCCCAGGTGGTGGGATTCGTCGTAGTTCTGCTGGTAATACTATTTATCCTCGGCCGACGAGACGATTCAGGGTGGGAAGTGGTCCTCTTGGGTTTCTTACCACGTTTGGCGATGCTCCTCGATCGTGTCGTACAGCGACGCTACCTTTAGCTTCGGATCCATGTATCATAACACTCCAGGAGCAATGTTAACTTACAAAAATGTACCACATGTGACACATTCACTGTGTTGCAACTCTCTTGAGAACACTAACTGCCCATACTAGGCTTACAACTAACCTTGATGATCTCCCTTACGTTAGAGCTACCATCTGTGGCAGGAACAAAGGTACAGTTAGCATCAGGACAGTGAACAGAAGCGAGAGCAGATGTGGCATGCCTTTGATTAGCTTCTCTACCACTACGTCTAATACGCCGTCCTGTTTGACCATCTCTTCGAACTGCCGACATCCACCGCCCACGGAAAAGTAATAGCTTTTGGCGGCCACGAAGCACACGCCGTGAGGAGGCTTGAGGCAGTGCTTAATGAGCGCATAGAGTCGCGGAAGGCTCTGCACATTGTAGATGGTCTCGGCAGTGAGGATCACGTCATACGCCTGACGCGGTAGGAGTTCCTAAGCGTGGATTGATCCCGGTCAATCTTACATTCGGTGTCCGCAGACACGAGGAAAGGATGATACCGTAAGCTGACCCCAGTCGCCAGCGTAGAACGCGAATCGCTGGTCGAGAGGCTGGTTCTTGTCAAGGTTGAGCAGTACATTGGGGATAGTCAGCAAGCCCAGCACTTCTGAGTTCTGGAGTGCAGTCGAACACAGAGTAAGACTTGGGACTCATCAGCACGATCAAGATAGACTACGCACATAGTCCTGCAAATCAACTTGTGCGCCCCGCAAGCCCAAATAGATGCCTGGTACACCGTGACCGCAACCCAACTCGAGAACCCTCTTTCCTGCATAGCTTACTCCGTTGCTCTCGGTCTCCTGCAGATGCCGCACCAGATCAAGAGCGCCCTCCCACAGCTTGAAGCCCCCTGCATTGGCCCCATTCTTACCGATCAGCAATGCCACCCGAAGTGTGGAGATCCTCGACAGTACCTTCGTACACACCCGGAGCGAGATCGGATGTGCGTAGTACATCAGACACTGCGACATCGAGAGAGGGATCAACTCGAACATCCATCCTCATGAGACTAGTGACGTATACCTCGCTGATAGTCGCCCTTACTCTCCTGGTCGGCATCCATGATGTCGAGACACTCCTGGAGAGCCTGTGCCGGCACCGTCCACTTGCGCACTACCGCGCCACCTAAGTCCAACTGCTCCGCCTGGCAATAAATCAATATTTAGTTACATTTTTTAAATGCATCTTGTTTTTAATTTAAAATTTGTATTATTCACAATATGGATGCTAGAAATTCAAAAAATTATTCTGATTTGTTTGCCTTAGATTTAAATTACAAATCTAACGTACGGCAGAAATTTGCTTTATGATTTTACGGAGACGAGGATCAAGGTCATTCTCGTGTACGCGAACAGCTGGTCGTAGCGCCTGCGTAACGTTGGGCTGCGTGACTGCATTCTGCTGCGGCGGAGCCACCACTTCCGGCTTTGCCTCTACTTGGCCCTCTTCCGTCTGCACCAGCGAAGGCCCAATGCACCAATCAATCAATCAATCAATTAATTGGATGCGAAGTTGGAAATTCAAAATTAAAAGGACATAAATGAAGATCAAGATGTACGATTTGAAAGTTAAATCGAAAGGGGCTTGCAGCTCCGCCATCTCCACCGAACATCTTGGCTCAGGTGTAACACACGTACTTCGCCCTACCGCTGCCGGCTTTCGTGCTTTGGAATTTAGAAAAATGAATATTATTTGTTCAATTTGTTTTTTTTCTTCCAGCAGGTTTTATTTTTTATTTTATTTGTCACATATGTAATACATAATTTTGGGTTATAAGTACTTATAGGATCTCGAAAATGAAAATGAAAATAAATATAAATAAAATGGAAACCTCGAACTGATGGCAGGTTTTTTCCCAGCGTCCTTTTAGGAAACAGAGGAACACAAGCGCCAGTAGTCTAGCTCCTTGGCATCCTGGCCCCCAAAGACAAGGGTTGGTTGTGACACATCACTCTTCCCCGCGCGTCAGGTCAGGAAACACCACGAAAGGGGGCCGCCTTCAACGGTGACACAAGTGGCGTGGCGTCAGTTTGACACTGGCCGCTCTCTCCTACCAAAGAGATCAAGCAGGACGGGGGGAGGGAACTCTGCCCTCTCGCTTGTCTCTGTGTGATAACGCGAGCCCGCACGCACTTCTCCACCTATCTACGTTGAGATGGAGAGTACAGAAGGGTCTGCAGTAGGTGAGGACGCGCTAAGGATGCGGATAGAGGTGCGATCAAGTAACTCCTTCCGTTTCGTGAGATGAACTGAGTAACTCTTATGGCTTGCCGCAGATCCGCATCCCAGGGCGAGATGAAGTAAAGTTGTTCACCTTTCCTCAACTCTATACCGTAGATAAAGTGAAGGTAAGTTGAAGTAGCTTCCCCACTCTGTCCTGCCTGATCATATGACCAATCCCGCTCTGCAGACCGAAATCTTTCGCAACACCCCCACTCTCGATGAATCAATGAAGTTTGATTATTACCTGGGCATCGATGAAGAGGTGCGCGTGCATATTCTTGATTGTTTTCACCCTGCTGTCACGCGGCTGCAGCTTCTCAGCTCGCGCGTACCGCCTGTGAGCAACTCATCTCTTCTCCGTGTGCTTGTTTGGGGGAGTGTAGACGGCACTGAAAGTGGAGTTTACCAAGCTGGTTAAATGCCACCCCACCATCGCGTCGAAGGCAGCTGCAGATGAGATTATTCCTCTCCACCTTATCTCTCGCAGTACGGTGACTGTGGGAACGCCTGATATCAATAAGGTACAACTCCTGCCCATTTACTCTGTTGGACCACTTGAACGCTCCAGTCGCATGCTCTTTGGCCGCGAACATTAATGCACTGACGCTGCGGAAATGCGCCAGATCAAGACGCTACGTCACAAGTTACCTGCCGTGCGGACGGAGGAACTAGCTGCTGTTCCTCAATCACCCACATCGAACCGCAAAGGCAGTTTGGATGTCAATTCGTCGCTTGTCGCCAAGCGGGCGAGTATCTTTTCAGGTATGTTGCTGTGATTGTCGTTGATCCAACATCCAGCATACCAACTGCAAAATTATCTACAGTTCCGAACGAAGACAGCAGCAAGGTTCCTCGGCCAAAATCGTACGATACCTCTTTCTTAAGATGTGAAGATACCATTCCCACAGATTAACCTGTGTTATAACGTCTTACAGTGTCACGGGAGGCCTTAGCGGACGGTCTATCTTCACCTCGCCGCGGGTACCTCCATCTTCAGCGGCCAGCAATGAAGAGCCCACTCATAAGGGCGATTCACGCATGCGGCGGACCAATTCTTTTGGCGAACGGGTGGATCGTGTTAAAACGCTCAAACAGCAGCAGCAAGCAGGTGCTGGCACAGTGAAGGCATCTTCAGGCCCCGTACAGCTAGATCGAACGCCTCAAGGGCGGGCTAGCCAGAGCCAGCCCACAACTCGTACGCCCCGTGTTTGTCACGTACTGCAAGTCATATTCAACTCATTTACCCTTTTATTGCGTGACAGTAAATGAAACGAGAAAGAACGTGGCTACATTGGGATCATCTGACAGCGTTCCTGCTAGCGCGCCTGCAGAAGGTGGAAGAAAGGGGCACAGAAGGACTAGGTCAACAGGATTCATTGCTGGGGAGATCATCAAGAAGGCCATATCGGGCGAGTGCGTCTTTCAGTATAAAAAGACCTACATAGATCTAAGCCCTGACATTCTTCTGGCTAGGAATGGCGTTGCAACCGAGAGGCCAGAAGAAGAACCTGCGGATGAAGGTGGTCTGTTTGGTCTTCGGTTAGGTCGGAGATCCACAGTTTTGGGGTACCTGCCTATCCGTTCGGCTTGCGGCAGCGGTCTACGAGTGGCCTTCTTTAACCCTCCTTATAGCACACAGGGAACGGGACCGCGAGTAAGGGCAGCGCATCAGATATTCAGGTCTTCGTCGCTTACCACATCACCCAAAGAACACCATGAACCCTTTCCGCCCAAGAAGATCCCACTGGCCGAAGAGGAGGTGTGTAGTACCACATATGTGGTCATCGCTTACTGTTGTCTTCTTACCCATTCGATTGTGTGTGCATCCCAGGAGCAAATAGGAAACTCTCTCGTAAATGTGGTTGATGGCTACCTCATTGAGACGGGCAGACGCATTCTCACCCCCGAGCAAGTGGAGCATACGCTCTACAATCCAGAACTCAACTACACGTGGTATGTGGACTACTTCAAGGGAAAAGGTATGTGTGCGCCAATCAATAAATGGAGTGCTGGATGACAAGAAGAGCTCACGCTGCTGTTTGATAGAACATGAAAACTACATCGCTACGGACCCTGAGTTTGGCGCGGTGATCGTATCCACGCTCACTGAAGTTGATGAGAAGGGCAGGAATTTACGAGTCATCATCCGTACCAAATTCGTACGATAATTCTGAGGGCTACATTCGATTAAAGCTTACGTTTGTACAGTGTGATGTAGTAAGTTTGATTCCCAAGGCAGACTTCGGTAACAACACATTCAAGAAGACTTCCGTGCGAGAGATAGTGCGGGCGGCATCACCGGCCTTGGCTGATAAGATACCGAAAGTAAACTACAAACTTATAAAGAACCCAGCACTGCACGCAGAGCTCGAAGATTTTGAAACGAAACAAGTACGCCTCTTTCTATGCTCGCTAGACACAGTTTGCAGTACTCAAGTAGCTCTTTGATGTCCTCACTACCAGCTTGTGAAGAACTACAAGATTGGAGTATTGTATTGTAAAGAAGGCCAGACACAGGAAGATGAAATGTTTTGCAACGGTACGTCAAGAATTCGTTCCCTTCATTCCATGTTAGGATCTTACCCTCCATATCAGAGACGGGGAGCGAGGCATTCGAATCTTTCTTGGACTTTTTGGGAGAGCGCATCGAACTGAACGGATGGAAGCAGTACCGGGCAGGTCTTGATGTAAATGGTACCATCCACACATCTGAATTCTTCATACGTTCCTTGAGCGCTCATTGCTCGCACCCAGGTGGCAGTACCGGCACGCATTCTGTGTACACACAGTGGAATGGAATGGAGATCATGTTTCATGTCTCTACGCTTCTACCGTTCACTCCAGGCGATCGACAACAGGTACATCCAGATTTAAACTCAGCACGAGTATAGTGTAAGAGATGACTTAATACTCCCTATAATACCTATTTCCTAGATCGAAAGGAAACGCCATCTGGGTAACGATATCCTCATGATTGTATTCAAGGAAGGCAACGGGCCGGCGTTCTCACCCAATACCATCACTTCAGAATTCAATCGTATATCTCTTTACCCAGAGTTCATGGTGTAATTATACGACTGACGTGTTCCTTTACTTCGTAGATGTATTCGCCATCATATCACCCGAGGAGAGCGACAGTGTACGTTTGCCCTCTAATCCCACCACGCCCCGACGAGCTACGATAAACGGCGAAGAAACCGACGACACCGAGAGGAATAATCGCTTTCGAACCAAGTCAGTCACGGCCGTGGCACACGCAGACAAAAGCAAGGTTGCACGTCCTTCACGATCCCCACCTCGCCGACGAGTCCAGGAGATCGCAAGTTCCAGAGATGGCAGGAGCAGTCCCCGCGGAGGTGCCCAACTCAATCTTCAGATCTGTTGCTGCGTTTTTCTCATCATGGTACTATGCGTAGGACCAACAAGTCCAACAACGCCAACAGGAAGCGCCAGGGAGGGAGTCAAGCCACTTGCACGGTCTCCTACCAAGAAGGAGACCAACTATTACCGGTACCTCCGCCCCTTCGATAGGAGTTAAATTATTAAATTATCTTATTATAATTTAATATTATAACTATAAACAAATAAGGAAAAATCCTCTAAAAGGAAATATCTGAATCTTCCCGCTAATCTCGCGTCAGTTTCATGCGCGTTTCGCTTCGCTCTCCCAAACACGGCACTGAACGGTGATCACTCGCTCATCTGGATGTGCGCTCTCTCTTCTAGGCTTGCGCTGACCCGAAAGGATGGGGTGCCTACATTTGGACCCTACAGCGACGGTGATGTCTTCTCCAGGAACCAGCAATTCCGGGACTTCCTCTTCTTCAAGCGTACGTATTTGCCGTGTCACGTTGCAATCCTCTCTTTGACTTGACCATGCCTCATTCTCAGTGATCAATGGCGAGCGAGCAGCCTACGATGCCCCGGTCTTCAATAAGAAGGTGCATCACTAAGCTACAGTCACAAAGGTGTGTTCCCACCTTCTCACCTCCCTTACCAGATGGTGCGCGTGCGCGGCGAGTTGCTCAAACACTTGGAGAAGACATACGCCTGAGGCCACGTTCCGGTGGACCAAGGTACCAGAATCTTCCTTACCGCCAGCGAGACCGAGCCCAAAGTAGTGAACCGTGACACAGTGTCCCACACAGCTCCTAGCTTGATTGTTCACCTGTTTGTATCATTCCATGAATCGTACGGATCCCGTTCTCCTTACGGAACATTCGCGTCTGTGGCCCAGGAGGCGTGGCACTTTCTTATAAGGGCAAAGAACTAGTGGTTACAGCCCTAGCAGTGCTCTTTCCTGTCCTTCAAAACCCGATTCACGCACGACCGATCGGCCACCGCGTGCCATCGGTATGTACCTACCTTCTAGTGGCCCAGGCAGCTTCTGCGTCGAGTATAAGAAGGACCATACCAGTGAGTGTTGTTTTGTCTCTTCCAATTAGCACAACATACGCCCATACGCTAGCACACACCTCTCTGCACTCGCACCACAGCCTATTCCACATGCTTCTCGCTCAGATGACAGACGCTCACAACTGGGAGAGTCACCAGTCCGCCACCATGTCCAGCCACTCGTACCATGCTGTCAAGACAATACACCAACGAGGGGAGATGGCCACGCCCAATTCCCCCTTATCTCTGGTGCTGCGCAGGGCAGACGTTGCTGATCCCGAGCTTCGCTTCGCCCATCCTTCGTTAATCAAGCGCAACCACAGCGAAGGCGCCACATCTCGACGACGAAGTAGGTCTGCTAACGCCTCGACGACCACTCCATCTTCTTGCGACTTGGACTTTGACCTGGCCGACATCGAGCGGGCGTCCTGGCGCGAACTGAACGAGATGCTCGTGGACTACGTTACCGTCGGTCGAGTCAACGGACCTTGGCGAGACCACTGGTCCTTCTCGTACGTTCTTCTTGCTCATGCATCTTGGGCGTTACCATGGGCAGCAATCCTCACAGCCTCCCCTTCCTCGTGTCGCTTTGCTGCTCTGCACACAGATGGACACTGGACAATCGAGTGCGGCCATCTCTCATGTCGCCCATCCCCGAAGAACCCAACGAGCCACAACTCGCATAAGATCTCCTTGGCTTCCAGCGCGACACCACCCTTTGGAAGGCAGACAGCACTCCTAGCAAAGGGGCTGTCATGATCCATCNNCATAGCTTCATGTTGCCTCAAGCCAACCCACAATTTTGTAGATACGATGATAATCGACGATTCCTGCTTTCGAAAATGATGTATTTATCTTGGAAATCCAACAAAATGGAGGCTTCCTGTTGGTTGTTAGGTTTATTTCAAGTGGGGAAGGAGCAGGTTGAAGGAACACCTCCTAGGCGGCCACTCATCTGCCCCTTGACTATGTACATTCCTCTTCGCAATTGCCAGTTGCCAGGCCGCTTACGAGCGGTTTCGCATGCTCGGCAAACCTTTTCTGTTCAGCTATTCACAAGAGTTCCTCCTCTACAATCCGATGACTACCTGTTACCCGTACAAGTTAGTAAAGATGCATCACCAAGTGCTAAGAGAGGAAGAAAGAGCAAAGAGGAAGGAGGGACCTTTACATCCTGTACAATATGGTTGAAGGTCCACCTGAGATCACTGTAGCACGAAGGATCGGAAGAGGATAGCGAAGGCGACTACGCCCACGTACTTCCAGTGATGCTGATAGTTGAACAGTACACGATAGAGCGTGTACGTGGCGATAACGTGCAGCTTAATGCCAAAGGCGATCATGCACGAGGCAGCCGCTGCCGCCGCGACCCGCAGCAGAAACGCCAGCACCTGTGCCAGCTGACCTGTGCGGCACAGCAGTTTAGCACACACATGGGGCAGGTACGATCGAAGCATAGTGGTGGGTTTGCAGCTGTACCTTTGCTGTTGGCGGCCTGGAAAATGGAAGTCCAGAAGCTGAAGAACTCCTCTGATCGAAGAGAAAGATCGTACCAGTACCTCTTCTTCGAATCTCGCAGAGTCTCAAACGCTGTGTGCAGCACACTATTCAATGCATCTATCAATTAACGTGCGGTCTAGTTGAGGCTTACCTTCGGTGACTTCTATGAATCGGCGCGTGGCTGCCAAGCGGCTCTCCTCATCCGCCTCCATGCCCACCTTGTCGGGGTGGAGCTGCTTGGATGCGACTCGAAAGGCCTTCTTGATTTCGGGCACGGAGGCATCGGGTTTGAGATTGAGGAGCTCGTAGTAATTAGGCGCACCTCGTCGCATGAGGGGCGCGTAGAAGGCAAACGAGCACAGGCTCCCCACCACGAACAACAGCAGCAGGAGCAGCACGAACCTGGTATCGAACGAACGTGTCGCCATCTTCCTCTCGAGTAGAACGATGATGTGTGGCACCTCCCTCTTACAAAATTTCGTATCTTCTACTACTCTTTCGGGCCTTCTCGAAGATAGAAGATGGCTCTCTGATCCCTCCCTCCTTCTTCTTCCGTTTACTTTCTATCAATTAATTGATAGAACAACAACTGATCTTTGGAGAAGCAATGGTACGTTTTAAAAAAATGTGTTTGGCTTGGGTTTGTGAATTTAAATAATCGCCGGCAAGCCGCTCACGATGCAGTCAAGCACACTGTGGACAACGGAGAGGGCAAAGAAAGAAGAACCCAACTCTGCGCGACGGTCCGGTAGGACTGCGTGCTGGACAACGATGTACTTTTGCAATGCAGGATATTGCCCGACTTGACAGCAGTCCCGAGTGTCGTCTTTTCGTCGTCTTCCCGTCGACGTTCAGCGTTAAAAGAGGGCAATATCTTAAATACTTTAATTTCTCCGGTTGTTTTTTTCCTGCTTTCTGCACCCAAGGGAAATATGATTGAGAAATCCTTTTGATCAAAAGGAAATGAAAGGGAAAAATTAATTAAAAGAGAAAAACCAAACGCAGAAGCTGGAAGGCCTTTGTAATTGAGAACCTTGATTCAAAGGGGCGGTCCTTGTCATCGATCCTCCCCACGTGTGGCCCATATGGAGGTCCCATCGGCGACGGCGATGGGGTTATCGTCCTCGGAGGATGAGGGCGCGCTGGTGACGGAACAAATCATCGAAGAGCTTCGTCAAGAGAGGGAGCGCGAAGAACAAGAGGAATGGGAATCGCGCGACCTCAACGCCTCCTTCGTCGACTTGCTTCTCACAATCGAAGAAGACGTCCCCTCAGGCAAGTCTTTTTCTCCCTTCAGATTATCAATTCAAGAATTTAAGCACCGGCGCCTTGCTTTTAATCTTTTTATTTTTATCATTTCCTAACAAAATATAAAACATTTTTACAAAAGAGATAAACTGAAAAAATATTAATACGCTAACTATTTTTTTCTTGACTTTGGCAGGTGAGCTCTTCTCGTTCCTCTTCGACTTGGTACGCGCACAAGCCTGGTTGTTGCTTGAGTTCATATAGCTTTGATGGAAGGGATGTGTGCACTCATTCTTCATGCGCTTGATGCCTGCAGCTGGAGGAGTACAGCGAGCTGGCGCCGCAAGACACCGAAGCACGGAAGGGCAAGGGCCAG